>JAAAKG020145769.1:0-10816 GCA_010014905.2 Druon quercuslanigerum | reverse complement strand
CTGCAATGTTCACGAAACGTCGGCAAAATTCGTAGTTTTGTACACGATTGAAACCCGAAATATCTACTTTATCAATTTTCAGTTTGTTTACATAATTTTGAAAACGTTTCCCTTCCATTTTTTTTAAGATAGCTGTATGTTTCTCTACCGTAGCTATAATTGTATAAGGCCCATCACTGTTGCTATCTAATTTGTTAGTTTTTGTTTCCCTTTTTACGTTTGCTTTGTCTCCTATTTTTTCAACAAAAGGGTTTAATTTTCTATTGTACAGTTGTTTAGATGGGTACTTGGCATTAATTAAATTTTCGTCTGCTATGGTTTTGATTTCTATTAATCGCGTAATTAGTTCTGTTACGTAGGACCCATAAGTTTTCAGCTTTTTTAGATGGAAAAGAGCTATAGGTGTGAGCTATTTTTCCGAATATTAGGTCGACCGGTGTAAATTAAAATGCTTCATAAATTCACGTGTTAATTATAAAACATGGAAAAAGGTAGTCTCGAGTTATGGGCAATGGTCCGACAGTGTCGAGGTCCACTTTATCGAAGGTGTCAAAAGGAGTGTCTGTGATAATCACGGGCTCGTGAGTTTTTCCTTCATTAATTTTTTGCTCTTGACAAGTACTACATTTTCGTATTAATTCAGTAACTTATTCTTTTATTTCAGGCCACATGAGTCTTTCTCTGATTCTTCCATATATTTTATTAACACCTTTATGTTCTAATATTTTGTTTTGATGGTGTTCGATAATTATTTGATCCCGATCTTCTTCTGGAAGTATACACATCATACGATGGCATATCATAATTTTAATATCGCTGTCTTTGAAAATTTACTTTAAAATGTCTAAAACGTCACCGCTTGACAAATCGTATACGTCATGTAACGTCGACGAGAAGTTACTAGGACCTGTTTTAATTTGGGTCGTTTTTCTTTAATTTCAGAAGGAACAATGGCTTTAATCTCTATTAGTAGACGCCCTATTGATGTGAGAAACTCGCAGTCTTCGGAAAGAAATTACACATAATTTTCTCTAAGGTATATTAAGTTTTCTCGGAAAATTTGTTTTTTCGGAGATACAATAATACTATGGAATAGAGTGTGTTAATTTGGAAATCCAGGTTGTGTACTAGTGATAACTGTGTCTATCAGGTCAGCCTCTGTTAATACTACCGTAGGATCAGTGTTTGAACTTCTACGTATTTCTGTTTGACTTGGTTCTAATTGCCGTGATTGTTAAGTGTTGTTAACTGTAGCTGAAGTTTATATTGTGAAAAAGGCATTAATAACGCTTGTTAAGCTTTTGCAAGCTTCGGTTTTAAATAGGGCCTTCTGTGTTGGAAATTTACCTAGGTAGTTTCCATCACTGGGTTCTCTACTGCAATTTGTTTTTTCTTTGAGTTCCTGAAGTTCGTTTGTAGCCCGATTGATTACTGAGTTTATTTTTTCCACGAATTTAATTTAACTAGCTGGTCCCAGTTTTTCAATTGCCTGCAGGATTTCAGAGTTATCTTATTCTTTTGATATGGCCATTATTCTTCCACATTCTTCTATTTCTTTGTTCTTCTCCCATTCCTTGTGTGTATACAGAAATTCATAAAATTGCAAAAAGGAACTTCTAATTTGTTCTCTAAATGATTTTGATTTATCATTAATTTTCTTTATTTCGTCATTACTTTATTCTTCCTCTTTCGTTAGACTGTCCTAGCTATCAGTTTGTGGAGGACTTACTATGCCCGCCTTAAACTTAACAAAACAGCAAAAAATCGCATTTGAAGGACTCAAGCGGAAAAAAGAAATTATAATATTAGACACAGACAAAGGCAACACAACAGTAATAATAAATAAAGAACACTAATAAAGAATAAAGAACTAACTATTGGCTTCCTCGCCAATAAACTGAATTATTTTACAGGAAACTCTGTTACGCACGTACAAAACTGTTTTGACTTCATCAAAAAGTTACAACAGATTCGCATTCAATCCCAAGACATCATAGTGAGTTTCGACGTAACACCTCTGTTTACAAAAGTACCAATCTTTGATACAATAGATATTATTAAATCTTTTGCAAAGTTTTCCTACGAGCTTATACCTTTGATAGAGCACTGTCTCAATAATACTTACTCTTCTTTCAAAAACCAATTCAATAAATAAACCTTAGGAGCAGCAATGAGATCTCCAATCTCACCTATAATAGCCAACATCTTTATGGAACATCTACTTTTGTCATCTGGCGACATGGAATAAATGAACTTAATAAGTTTTTTGATTTCATTAATCAATTACAACCTAATATCCAATTTACCATGGAAATTGGACAAAACGGAAAATTTTCTTTCTTGCACGTACAAGTTTGCAAAAAATCAGATAATACATTAGGACATTAAGTTTACAGAAAACCCACCCATTCAAGCAGATACCTGCATGCCTCCTCTCACCATCACCCATCTCAAAAACAATCGGTCATCAACTCCCTTATATACAGAGCTGTCTGCATAACAGAAAAAGGTAATTTACAAAAGTAATTAAAAAACGTTAAACAAATCCTAATACAGAACGATTACACAATTAAACAAATTGACAAAGCAATAAGAAAATACACCCAAGAAAACAATTCAAAAATACCTACAGAAAGAAAAGGAGAGAAAAACGACCACATTCCTACCCTACATCCAAGGTGTCACAGAACAAATAGGAAGAATTGGCAACAAACACAACGCCCAAACCATATCTAAACCACCTGCGAAAAAAGGGCAACTTCTAAGCAATCCTCAAGACAAAAATACACTTCTCAGTGATATAGGAGTATATAAAATCTTTTTTTTTTTGTTGGCAAAGTCTATATTGGAGAAACCGGGAGAGCGGTGAGCCAGCGTATGAAGAAACATGAGAGTAAAGTCAGATTAAAATATTTCAGGTAACCAGCACTAGCTGAACATCATATCGAAACAGGACATAACATTTTCTTTAATAAAACGACTGTCATCGCAAAAACACAATATTTTCCAAGAAAACATAGAGAAGCAATCGAAATCTTTAGCACTCAAATAAAATCAATGGGGACAACGGTTATAATACCAATCCGATTTAACTGTCCCTCCTTCCGTATTTTCAAAATTAGACTTGATTGGCCAATCAGGTTTGTCCTATCTCCATGGTGCGGTGCTCTGGCCAATCTTAGGTATCGTAGAGAGTATACATAAGAACAACATAACCTGATACCTCAGTGTCAGGTCAGCCCTGAAAAAGTTAACTGCAATGTTCACGAAACGTCGGCTAAATTCGTAGCATGGTACACGATTGAAACCCGAAATATATCTTTTATCATAATTAATCATCGTGAAAGTAATAAATCTATTATTATAGAACTTTGTTGTTTCTCTAACATTACTTCTCCTGGTTCCTGGATTTACTTAGATTCTTCTTGATCGCATAGTTCTTGAAAACTTTTTCTAGTGTTAGGTGGAGCACTTTTGGATATATCGCGTGATGGACTCTTCGATTTTTCCTAATTATCGGAGGGACTGCATTATTAGATACCCTAAGGCGTCCGTAGTTATGGTTAATGACTTTTTAAAATCTGGATATTGCAAAATAAGGCTTTCGCATAGAAGTTGTCTCAAGTTTTTGAAACTTTCTTTATCTGCTTCTGGGCCCCAATTAAAACGCACTTTTTTCAGAAGCACAAATAAGGACTTTGTTTTTGATGCGAAATCTTTTATAAATTTTCTGTAATATCTTGCGAGACCTAGAAATTGTTTGATATTTTTGGGGTTCTTGGGCGTGTGAAAATTTTTAACTGCTTTAATTTTCTTTGGGTCGGGATTCACTCCTTCACTACTAAATATGTGACCCAAATTTAAAATTTCTTCAAATAGGAATTCACACTTCTCCGGCGGAATTGACAAATTTGCCTCTTTTAGTTTGTTAAAAAGACGTTTAACTTTCTTTTCCTGCTCTTCCAGGTGTTCTGCATGGAGCACAATGATATCGAGATAAACAAATATTCCGACTCACTGTAATCCCTGACTATAATCACGCTTGATTACTAAAGGCCAGTTGCGTTCATCGTACAGTAGAAAAAGCGGTGAAGGTTAGACAGCTGTAGATTTTTCTAGCGCGGCGGAGTTGGCCCCTGACGACTGATAATTCAAATTGGAAATTTTGAATTTTAAAACATATATTATCATAGATAATTACATTCCGCATCTTTTTTAGAAGAAAATCGTATCTTGTTTAGTGTTAAAACAAATTGCAATAAAACGAGTTTTTTCAAAAGTCGATTTTTAATTCGATTTTTATCTTTGACTCTTGCTCAAATCCACAGTTTTTGGAATTTCTTCATAAAATTCATAGGAAATATTCCCTATAGTATTCTTGTTATGACAATCAGCGATTTAACTTTTTAACTTTATTTATAACAATATAAAAAATTATTTTCAGATCTATTTCATAATTCGTTCCACGAAACCTTTGAGTATTTCGTTTATCGAGGAAAGTTTGAGCAAACAAAAACTTGCTGCGGAGAAGTTGTTCAGAAAGGTACAAAGAAGTTTTCTGCCAAGGCTTTTTTCAAATAAATTATTAGGTAAAAAACTGTTAACGCTAAACTTTGAGCGAGTCTGGATGTCTTGCAGTTTAGGCGTTTAATAAACGGGTCAGATTTAAAAATAAACAAATAACACTTTAATTGACATATAATGTATCAAATTTTAAATTACTTAGCGAAAACTTATGTTTGTCATAATTTATATAAATAGTTAACAAGATCATTGTAATCATAGGCTTATATTACACTGCTAATTATAAAATATTCTAACAGGACTTATTCCATATTTAATTTACATTTTATTATAATTCAATTTTAGTAATGTAAAGTTCATATTGTTTCTCTTCAGATAACACAGAATCATCGACTTCTTTAATTTTTGTTATCGACGCAGAGTAATCCGTGAAAAATTTTTGATCTTTAGGAGAAAGATATTTCAGTAAGCTTTTAACGTCATTCATTTTAGCTTTTGTGAGACCGACTTTTGAAAGGGGCAATCTTTTCCAAGTCTCTGAGTTCCCTATATTTAAAATTTTAAACAAAAACTGTTTGCATACAACAATATTTTTTTGATCAGTTGAGAAATAATCTGTCTACAAGATTAGACACGGAACTTCGGTAGCATTTACTCACAAAGGGTCCTTGCATTTCATTAACGCACTGAGAACAATATTTTGCTTGGCGTAGTCTCCCAGATAAAGTAATCCAGCTTTGAAATTGATGTAATTTCAAGTTGAAAATTATCGGTCATACGCTCTTTATTATAAAAACTGTGTTTACAACAAACAATGTTTTGGCATCCTTTTATGCCTTCTTCAAGTTTAAAAAATGTTTTCTAAAAATAATATTATATAAAAATAAAGTGTTATAAAAATCAATTTTTAAGGCAGTAGAAATTTTTTAAACTTGCACTTACAATATTTGACGTTATAAACTTTGTTGACAATTAATCATGTTTGTGACAAGTGTTTTTGTTACATTGCCTTTGTCAGCTTTGACGAAAATAATGTCCTTGTTATTGAATTGGAATTTTTTTACATTTTTTATTATTTCTAAATTACCTAATCTAAAATTATTAGATATGGGTGAGTGGACAGCAATCCAAAGAAAAGTGTTCCGTATTAAAAAACAAAGGACCTTCTTTATTAGATGTAGGAGAAGTTCCATAATTCCTTCTCACATTAAAAATTCCACGAAACATTTTCAAATTAATAACGCTCATTACAATGTACATAGAAAATCAGAGGCAGCAATATTTCATTTTCAAAAACAAATTCAAAACTCTAAAATCAAAAATTTAGTTTACTTAATTAATCATTTAGGAAATTACTCACAATATTTTAAACACCGTTCATATAGAAATATCAAAGAACAATGTATAAATATTTTTTTTACTTTACAAAAATTAATTTTAGAAAAAATTAAAATTAAAATCAGATTATAACTTAAACAAAAATTTGAATTCAGAAGAAATAAGATTTTTCAACATAATTATGAAATTAAGAAAGTTAGAACTGAAAAATGGTTTAGGAACATTTCAAACAAACAAATTCCAAATTGCATTGCATGTAGTTTATTTAATTAAATGTAAACAATGCAATAAAATTTAAATTGTTGAAACTGGCAGGAGATTAAAAAGTAGAATCATAGGACATAAAAGGGATTGTTGGACAGGAAACCAAAACGCAGGCCTATCGAAACATGCATGGACACATGATCATTATTTTGATTTCACTTTTAGCAATATAAAAATGTTAGGTAACGAAAAAAACACATACAAAAGAAAAGTCTTAGAATCAGTTTTCATTAAAAAATATAAAAGAGATTGCATAAATTTACAAACGCTTTCCAATTGTATAAATTCATAATATTTCAGTATTATGTCATACCTCGAGGTCGACAGACCATGGTTTATCCACAAAATAAATTACCGAAAATAGAGAGATACACTGAAAATCAAAGTTTTTTATCAGTAGTTATTAGTTACTTTACTTTCTGACCTGAATAGTTGAAAATAGTTTGTGTTAAAAAATATTTTTTAAATTCAAAATCAATATTTTCGATTGGAAAATGGAAAAAAAACACTTGTCACAAACATGATTAATTGTCAACAAAGTTTATAACGTTAAATATTTAAAAAAAATTCTAACCTGAAGAAGGCATAAAACACAGTTTTTATAATAAAGATCGTATGACCGATAATTTTAAACTTGAAATTACATCAATTTCAAAGTTGGATTACTTTATTCTAATAGACGATCGATTAATATACCGTGTTGTTGAACAAACCTTCAACTACAATTTCTAACAAAAATTAACATTTGTTTGCGAGAAAAAATATTTTTTTCCTAATTTCTATCAAGCTGTTGGCAACATTCTGCATTTAGGTGAAACTATTAAGCTAAATATTATGTTTTGAAAAATTTCTGAAAGTAAGTACGGTTGATGGGCATGTCTTTAAAAGTTATCCATGATAATAAACTTGCATAAGCAACAAATTTATTACCTTATTTGAAAGGTTCAATTATAATTCGAGTTGATTTTAAATATATCTAATGGTTAGAGCTGATAAAGAACATATTTTTCAAAAAAATTAAACTTTTTATATTAGTTAATAATGAAGCAAAGTAAAAACTGTAAAACATTATTAATATCTTTACTAAAGCTCTTTAGTTCTAAAAACATATCTCAAAAGCTGTTAAACATAATGAGTCAAATTCATAATGGTCCATCCAGAGAATAAAGAAAAGTAGATATGATTTATTTTATGTATATCTATCAGAAAGAATAATTTATTAATTATCACAATTTGTTTAATGAAAAATGAAATTTTCATCCGGCGGTCTAAGTGTGGAAGATGCGACAAAGGACAGAATTAAAGAATCGCGCACCCAAAAAGAATCCACAAATTTTTTATCAATAAATTTTTTTATATAGTAGAATTTCCTTACCCGATCATGCGTATTTTTAGTTGGAGTCGTCAAAAATACCATTGAAAATAAGAAAATTAAGTTTTTTGGAAAGTGAAACTTTTCTCCGTTCATTTATTTTGTTTCTTGTGTTGGTTCTTTAAAAATTTTTATTTTTTATTTTTAATCTTTATTTCTAAAAAGTGATTCATAACAACTTTGTAGGCCTTTCTCGGTTGCAAAATTTTGGCCGATTCATTTTTGGTCGAATCTTGCACAGTTTGAGCGCAAATTAGAATCTTTCTTCATTATTTTTTGTGCGATAAAATTATAGGCAAATAATAGATCACTCGATTAAATTACAAAGTAGTCCAATGCCATGAGACATCGTAAAGGCTTAAGGAAAGTTAATTTTTTGCGAAAATTCGCCGTTCTGAGGTAAAAATTGTAATTCTTTTAGAATATTCCGAGACCGAATTATACTTCATAATACTTTTTTAATACAGATATAACTGATTAAAATTACGAATACATTTTTTTTGAAAACAGTAAAATGAGAAAGCCATAAACTATTTTTAATTCGGTTGTTTTTGTCGTGGATTATGAGCATTTATGCGCTTTTGCAAAATAGGCGAAGAAAAAATAATGAGTGTGCAAGAATTGTACAATTTATAATTATAATTAGTGTCATTTGCTTCAATATTAACTGAAGAAGTTCCTTCACACACTTTGATTCACATTTTAGATAAATTTTTATTTCCTTTTTGTTACACTCTTAGACGTGAAAGATGACAAACACTTTTATGTTCTAATTACTATATAGACTGTTTTTTCACAGAAATAGAAATCCTTTGTACCATTTCGCTTGAATTCCTTAGCATAAGAATTTTGATATTTATCATTTATATTAAATTGTCCTTTATTGAAATATAATCTAAAAAATTAGAAACTTCTTCCTAAGCCTTTAGAATTTTCGAAATAATAATAAGCAGAAATTAATTACGTAAATAGAAACGTTAAAAATGCATTGATAAATATATCCCACTGCTCTCAATTAAGTCGAGACGCGAATAAAGCGAGGTATGAGTGACTCGCTCGATTCTAGCCTCATTGCGTGAATAAACTAATTTTACGATTTTAAAATAGAATTGCTTTTATATGAATTTAAGCATCATCACAGATACCGAAAAAAGTATCCGGCTTTTGATCCCTGCGTCTGGCGACAGAAATAATAACTTTCAAACCCTTTACCCCTTTTTAACGTATTTTGTGCATGTGGGTTCACGGTTCAAAAGCCGAAACATCAAATTTTCCTAAATTTCCTGCCAACAACTTCTGTAAACTTGAACTATGATTATTAATAGGTTGGTAAAAATAATTGGGAACAACGGAAATGATCTTTTTACCAGTAACGACGTCTTAATTTGTATAAACCTCTTCCTAATATTAGTGTTTTTCAGAAAATCTTGTTGACGCATTGTTGTGGAAGTGAATGTGAAAATAGCACAACAATTGTGTGCTTAAAGATGTGCTTGAATGAGACAGCGAGTAGCATATATACCCCGAAACATTTTCATGAAAATGCATTAGTCACACTCTTAACGAAATTCAACGCAAGCTGGTTTCCTCTACGTGAAGAAAATGAATATTCTTATTGTTATTCTATCCTCTCTCTTGACCATTTTTCCGAAAGGTAAGGACAATAATATTTTTAATTTGATCTGCACTTTTTATTGCAATATTCCTATTTCATATCAATCAGGTTATGGTAAGGCATTTTCTTATAACATACTGTGTTTTTCAACATTACAGAAAGAGAAAAGTTACAGAAACGACATCTTTAACTTCGTTTTATCAGTTCCTTTTTACTAATTTGCCGCTCCTAAATAAAATACTTTTGAACCAATTTGCACAAAATTTTTAGCAAAAGTTTATTTCTCGATATTTTATACATTTTATGCACTAAAAATTTATTTTTTTAGAAAAAAGCCACAAAGAAAACTTAAATTTTTGATCGTGGTATTTTATTTAATTACTACAATAGATTTATTCAGGAAAAGGATTTGCTTTTTTAGTCGTCGTTGCTATTGGATTATTTTACTCAGGAATACGCCCATTGTTCTATACTTTCGTGATATAAATTATCCAAGTTTTTTCTAAAATTTAATATACATTTATATATATATATATATATATATATATATATATATATATGACTGATTTTATCTTGCTGCTGAGTTATTTCGATTTTGCATACAAAAGACTAAAATGGGATTTCCCATAAAGTATTCCTTATTATTTTCTTCAATGTTTAAAAATACAAAATAAATATTTTCTGAAGAACTCTACCATTTTTATTCTTTTTAGTTTTTTTAAAAAAGCTTTTGCTAATAGCAGAAAGGCATCCTATTAGCTTTATCCAAGCTAAGCCATTTTTAAGGCCCATGATTTTTTTTTTTTTTTTATTAAGCCTTTCTAATCTTATATAAGATTAATTTTAGCTTTACAGTGTTTACCTGTACAGTAATTCAAGTAGATAATACAAACAGTCTTATTGTACATTATTTATAATAAAAGTATGAGTAAATTTAGATTTTTAAATCGCAGTCTTTGAAAAACTGAAATATCTATTGACAAGCAGTGAAATTTGGTTCAGAAATCAGTGATTCTGTATTTAGAGGTAATTGAAGATAAATTCTTTTAAGGTTTGTAATAAGTTTCGATCTTTTCTCATCGTACAATTCACATTGAAAGATGACATGATTCAAGTCTTCGTCGTATTTTTTACATTCGCACTTAGTGCTTTGAATTATACTTATCCGGGCAAAAGAAGCCGATAGGTGGTAGTGATTAGATCTCATACGATTAACAGTAACAATAAATTCTCTATTTAAATTACATTTATACTACCAAAGTTTTCGTTTATTGTGATAACAGAATTGGACGTATATTCTACCAGTACCATGTTCAGGTTTTGAGAGATATTCATGATTTTTATGGTGCATTTGTTTTTTTAAGTTCTCTTGCAAGTCTGTGTATGGCACGGTGTGCCCAGTCCAATGTATTTCGACGGGGTACGTAGAGATTGTGGCCACGCGAATTAGCGACACCTACGGGGACAATCCCTCCCCGTCCCCTCTACCCCCCTATAGAAAAGGCGCGAAATTTTCAAATAAACGACAACCGTTTATAAAATCCAACTGCATCAATTCCGAAAAAAATACGATGAATACGAAAGTGGAAAATAAGGATCTATTTCCAATTTTATAAAATATTAATACGTGCTATATTGTATATATTAAAAAATTGTTTATAACTTCTACTTTCGTATTCAACATGTACCTTTGAAATTGATTC
>JAAAKG020145768.1:0-10816 GCA_010014905.2 Druon quercuslanigerum | reverse complement strand
GACGAAAGGATTTTTCAGTCCAACAGTGGAAACGAACCCAAATTTTTCTTAGACTTTTATGACAAGAACTTACATTGGATTATTAAATAATTTTAATATCAGGATTTAAAATATTTGAATTTTGCGCGGTTGAATTTTAGTGAATTCGTGACAACATCAGGACCGGTACTGAGAGTCTCGTGGCAGCTAGTGAAATAGAGAGGGGCATGGCTGACGGCGGAGCTAGTACCGATGATAGCGAGGTTCAGTTGAGCAGGACAGGGATAGTTGGGTGAGGGAGAAAGAAGGATCAGCTGACAGAAGGACTCGAGGTAGCTCATCGAATCGGGAACTGCTAAATAAATAGACATCTAGCAGCATAGGATCGAGACAAATTTTTAATAAATAGAGGCACGGGAAGCAGAGGGAAATGAGCAGAAAGATTAAAAGTTGCGAAAAAAGTTTAAAAAGAAAAAGTCTCGACCATAAATAAATAAAGAAAAGGGGAAAGTTGATTAAGAGAGCTTGGAAAATCTTAATAAAGGGTTTAGAGAGCAATCAAACAGAAGTCTAACTGGGATGTAAAGGCGAGGGGATGAGGTATGGGAGGAGATGAAAAAAGTTAGAGAGAAGTGAGAAGAATGGGAGTTGATGTGGCGATAAGAAAAAGATAAGGTTTGGAAGCAATTGCAGGAGATCGAGGAAAAGGAAAAGATTAGTTAAAAAGAGAGAAAATCTGATATGGAGAAGTTGAAAGATAGAGTGAGAAAGTTGAAATGAACGTCAGATGATACAGACAAAGGGGAAGAAGGGATAAGAGAAGGTGAGAGAGTGAAAGAAGTAAACGAGAACGTTATCCTAGAAAATATGAGAATGAAATCAAGATTGAGAGAGATAGAAAGAAAAATAGAATAGAATAGTGAAGCAGGAAGAGGCGAGGTGGAAAAGCTGATGGGGGAAATTGGTGCGAAAGTACACGTGGAAGATGTTTATGGAGTGAAAGAAACAATGAAATTAAAACCGTATGTATATTGTGAAAGTGAGAAGTGAGGAAGAGAAAGTTGATATCTTGAGAAAAAAGAAAGCCCTCAAGGAAAGGGAGAAAAGGATAGAAAAGGATGTGACGTGGAATAAAAGAAGAAGAAAGTGGATAATGAAACAGAGGGCTTGGAGCAAAAGAAAAAAAGGGAACACTGTATGAATAGGGAAAGACAGAATATGGATAAATGTGAGTGTGTGGATATGGGATAATGAGAAAGAAAAATTCCGTAAAGTGAGTGGGGAAGGACTATTACGAAGAGGGGAAAAAGCAAAGAATAGGGATAGAAGGGAGGAGGTAATTGAAACATTAGAGGAAGGAAGGTAAGAAGGCGGAGAGACGGGGTTTCGACAGAAGCAGGGAGGGGCGTAAAGAAGAAAGAAGGGAAAATAGATCAAGATGAAGGATTCTGGAAAGATGTGAAGAAATGAGATGCAGTAATGTTGAGTGAAGCTTGGTTAGATAAAAAGGATATGTGGCAGATGCCACAGGCAAAACAAGAAAAGATAAAGGGAATTTGAGAAGGAAGGAAAGAAGGAGAGAGAAACAGGAAAAAAGACCAAGATGGGTAAGTGGGGACTCGATAAACTAAGAGAATATACGGAAAGAATGAAAGGCGATAACACGGGGATGGACGATAGGGGAGGCGTAGATGAAATGTGCCAAGTAAGGAAGAAAGAAGTGGAAAGACAGGTTGGTGAGATTTGGAATGTGTAGAGAGTAAAGAGCGTATGAACATATCGTTAAAGAATTGGAGAAGAGGAGAGACAGACAGAAAGGAGTACAATAAAAGAAAAAGGGAGCATAAGACATGGAAGAGGTAGAGAAAGCAATATGGGAAGGAAGAGAATGGGAGGTGATTAATAGAGAATGGAGTGGTTGGAAAGGGATCAATGAAGAGATAACTATGGATGAATGGACGGTATATTATAAGAAATTTCTAGAAAGAGTGGATAGCAAGGTGCAAGGGGAATGTTAATCAAATCATTTAAAAGTTGAAAGGAACAAGGCGACAGGAGAGGATGGGATGGAAAACGAAGCGTTTAAATTTGGCGGAAGGAGGGTTAGAGAAGAGATTTTGAAAGTATGTAATAGAGTATGGAGAGGGTAAGGATGGCCGATAGAGTGGAGAACAGGTTTGCTAGTTTCTATAATAAAAAAGGGGGGATTAGAAAAGTGAAAAATTATAAAGGAATCACTCTCATGCTAGTAACATATAAAATATACGCGGAGATGCTCAGAAAGAGATCAGAGGAACAGGTAGAAAAGAAAGAAATTATTCTGCCCAATCAAAAAGGATTTAGAAAGGGGAAGGGGGCAGTGGATAAAACTTTTGTTTTTAATTTTGTAGTCGATAGGAACCTTGGACAGACAAAAGGAAAGATGGTCCGTCTTTTCGTGGACTTTATGGTAGCTTTCGACTCTGCGAATAGGAAAGTTTTGTGGAAGGTAATGTAAGAAAGGAAGGTGGACAAAAAGTTGATCGAAAAGATAAAAGGGGTCTTTACGGAGACGAAGACAAGGGTGAGGATCGGCAAACAGAAAGTAGAGAAGTTTTTGGCAGGAAGGGGTCTCAGGCAGGTTGCTCGCTAAGTCCGTTGTTATTTAGTATGATATTAGCAGACCTAGAAGATAAAATGGAAAAGAAAGGAAAAGGGAATAAAAGAATATACCTTTTAGCGTACGCGGATTATGTGGTGATTCTGGCAGAGAATAAAAGTGGAATAAACTTGATAATCAACGGATCTGAAGAATATGTCAGAAAGAAAGACCTAACAATTAATGTGGCAAAAGGAAAGATAGTGTGTTTCAGGAAAATAAAAAATGAAGTAAAGTACGGATGGAATTAAATAGGGAAATGATAGAGAGATTTTGCTGCTCAGAATTCTAGTTCGAAGCAGGAGGTGGAAATGATCTGCAGGTGAAAAAAAGAATGGAAAGTGCGAATAAGGTGATGGGTCAAGTGTGAAGGATGGGAAAAAGAAGATTTAAAGAAGACTGGAATATGAGAGAATGGCTCTTCGATGCACTGGTTTGGTCAGCGATGTGTTATGGAGTGGAGATTTGGGGGTACAAGGAGTACAAGAAGGTGGAGAATATTCAAGAGAGATTTCTGAGATGAATTATGGGCGTGAGTTGGAACTGCTCAGGTTATATGCTGAGAGAAGAAACAGGGAGAGAGAAATTGATGATAAGACAAAGGCAAAGGGTGTGGAATTTTGAAGAGAAACTCAAGAGTGGTAATGGGAGCAAAGTTCCACAAGTATATATCCAGAAAATATTAAATAGAGAGAGGAGAGTAAACACCAGACATTCAACATGGGAGGAGGAGAGATGGCAAGTGAGAAGGAAATGGAGAATGTGTGACGAGGGAAGGAAATGGCAGGAGGTAGAGCGAATGGTATAGAATGGTTAAGATCGGAGGGGTCCTAGAATATTTGGGAAATTTGAAAAAGGAGTGTAAGTGGTCCAGGATAGTAAGTTTCAGAATGGGAAAAGGAATGAATGAGTTAAATATTGTTTAAGTAAAGAATTGAAATGGGTAGGGTATGTCGTTATGAAAGGGAAACGTGGAAGCACGTGCTGGAGAGATGTACAGGAGATGAAGAAGGGATAAAGAGCGTAGTAGATAGAGTTAGATGGATACTAAGTGGATGTGGACAAGGGAAAAAGTGAATGAAGCATTTAGAAGATAAAAGCGAAAAGAGAATACATGGGGGAGGGAATACCCAAAGCGAGAACAAAATTGATAGAGGAGAAGTATGTGTAAATGAAATTAGTGTTGTGTGACTTGGAAAAGCATGGAAAAATGGTAAGAGGAAATGGAAGCCCTGGAAGGTCTCGCGCTCACTCTTAAATTTAAGTTATAAGCTCTCATATTGAGTCCCTGGCTCGTAGTAGAGGGATGAGGTGAGGGCAAAAAAGCACTTAGATCATCTTTATATTAGCACTGAAAAAATTTTGGGGAAGCAGCTGTCTTCTTAGTGGCAATGCAGCGCCACCACGGCGGTTGGTGCAACGGCCAGACCACATTTAAACAAGCTATAGTACCAAACGCGCGAGCAGATCCTTTCCCGTGTGTTGGGAACGCAGCAGTCCCACAAAAGAGAATGAAATTGTCCCACGGCTCCAGAAATAGATTTTTGCAAAAAAATTAAGCCGCAGGTCGCAGTTGAATTTTGTGATCGTGTAAACAATTAAGTAGACTAGCATTCAATAATAGTCAATGTCTAAACAACAATATAATAAAATTGAATAGTTTAAAATCTCAGCGCGAAACTCGGCGTGGGGATACCGTGCTTTCGCCAGAAGGGAGCACAATATGTAGACAACCCTTCCCAATAGTTTTCCTTATTCCTTGCATGCGCAGGGCACGATTAGAGCGCGCCCGCTTGGGCTAGCAAGAACCTTGGGGCCCCGTTCGGGGTATTACTAATGATAAAAAGAGGCGATGATGCGGACGTCCAGAAGTTTCCCCTTTTAACAGCCGCAGCAGAAAACCATCGACATGGATACCGCTGGGACGAGTGTTCATCCCGGGGCCGCTGTTTTTTCCTTTCTTTCCTTAGAGTTTCTTTGTTTTTTTTCTAAGTACGTCTTTAAGTTTTTTTCAATAATCACCCTTAATCTCTTCTGGATACCACTAGCTGGATTTTTTCTCTTTTAAGTACTCTTAAAAGAGTTGGGAGACAACAGGAAGGGGCGTTCGGAGTAAAACTAGGGATAGATATGTAATGGCGATCCCTCCTTTCACTCAGAAACTAGAGTAGCCCGGATGGTCCAGGTCAAGAAGGTAAGTTCCCAGAATGAAGAAAGGGAGACAACAAAGGTTGGGTCCACCCGAGTTTAGGGACTTGCAGGAACGGTCCCCAGAATTGTCCGATTATTTTTTATATTTATGAATCCTAATAGTAGAGACCTCTCTACCGAGGACCGTCCAGTTGAATCCGAGGCCGGGAGGGCTGACGGAGTGCTGGAGGAACGACCACGCCGCGAAAAGTTGAAACCAGTGGGCTTCGGCTAGGCCCGGGGAAGTTGTAACGAAGTTTGAAAAGAATAACAAGTAGAGAGGAGAAAAACTTCACTGGGTTTCGCTGAAGCCAGAACAATGCATAATCAATTTAAGTAAGGAATGTTATCATAGTCACGACATTTAAAATAAACAAAGAATTTGACAGGTAATAGTTCTTAAGCGACGTGGAGAGCAAAGGTTATTAGTAAAGTATGTACAAACTAAAAGAGTGAGGGATCAGAGTTGATTGCACAGGCATCTGAAGAGGACTTGGAGGGCACACCTGTAACGACGACGAATCCAGCATTCCAACATTCCTCAATAGAGAAAAATAATCACAATATGGATCGCATGACAGTTCATAAACATTGAGCTGTCAATAACTTGAAGTAGCCGTCCGTCAGAGACCATACGGGGAAGGACCGGGTACGGAAGGGACTGCGCAACGAGTCCGCGCCGCCCCCGAGACGTAGCAACAACCGGTGACCGGCAGAATCGTGGATACACTCGGCGACACCAGGGGGCCTACCGAAACTCGAGGCCAGGCATGGGTAGCACAAGGCTGTAGTACCAGGACCAGCGGCGAGGGGCAGCACCAGACGGGTCACCGCAACAGACTAAACCACCCCGGCAACACCACGTGGCGAGGCGACTAGACGCAATTCATGGTAGCCACGTTAAGAACGGAATACCTGCGAGCAATGGCAACCTCGGTAGTCCGCAGGACGGAACTAGTCAGCAGCACAGAATCTACCAGGGATGAGCACAGGGCGGAAAGCGACCATTGGATCTCGCCCGTTGACACCAGCCACTCAAAGGCGAGCATGGTGGTACCGACGTTTCCTGAGCCGAAGTGAAAAGGATGGATGGATTCCTGGACTACTCCGAAGGCCGCGAAATGGCTGCAAAGCAAGTGGAATTTCCTTCACCGTTTTGTAAATGGCTCGACTTTGATTCGCGTTTTATTCGAAGCTCTGTCGCGAGTGTTTTTCAGTGTCTGGGGAGAGGGGACGACAAACGGAGACCCCCGCGTGGCTCGAAGCTTGGAAGGACGCTCCACTCAAATACCAAATGTAACGAGTTGAGGCGAGCGAATCCCTCCAAACGACCAGGCAGTACGAGTGTTAAAAAAATTACTAGTCGTAGAGCACAGCGCCGGTGTCTCTGGCCGTCTTTTCATGCAGCGCGCGAGTGCTTGAAACCGGGTGGCTCTCCGCGTCTCTTCGCGGCAATGCGAGGTTAAATTAGAGGTTCGCGTACTACATATAAAGAGTTCTCATTGATTTATTTCACAATTTATTGTTTTCCAGTAAATAATTTTAAGTCTATTAAATAGTAATTCAGTGATAACTTTAATTTATTGAGTGTCTCGCTCTCACTCACGAGATTCCCCCCCCCCCTCCGTTGCCTTATACTCGTTGCTAGTCGGAGCCGATGACCCTTTCAGAGGACGCCGGAACACCTTCGTCGATGTTCCGATAGGGAGGACCCTATATGACGCTAACTAAAAATACAAGGAGCCTCGAGGATTGTTCGCGGGAGAAAAGTATGTGACCCGCGAACTTGATTTATTCAGGCGTGAGTACAGGTAAGTGGCAGACAATTTGTTTGTGATTAGGTTTCCCACCTGGGCCAACCCTCGGTCAGGTAGCGTTAGCGGTAGGCACGCGCAAGTTGGGAAACTGGCTTACAATATATTTCGAAATATCAAATTGTATGCTAATGATAGGAAGTTGGTTTATGACTTGCAATGTGCAGTTGTGCAACTTGATTGAAGTGCTCTTTAAAAAAATTAAATCAGATCGATATTTCGCGAAATAATCCTTCACAAATATTTCATTATAGGCACCGTAGAAAAAGTATTTAAAAAAAAGTATCCATTTCACAGCAATAGCGACCTCACAAGGAAGGAGATACGGCTCATCCGCAGGTCAGCAGGTAGAAGGGGAAAATGTAGGGGCGTCTCAGCATCTTAAAGATATAATATTACGAGGCCCTGGAATTTTTTTTAATTCGACTTTTGACATTTACAAATAAATAAGTACTTAAAACAAATTGTTGCTGATACCTCTTCGGATTACTTTTTGACCATTTTTCAGTACTTTGTAGGCACATAATTGATTTGATTCAAAATATGAAATTTTTTTTTATCATTATTGCATTGCAACTTTTTAGTATTTTTTAATTACCTTTCTCGCTAAAACGTAATTTCAACAAGTTAAAAATATTAAGATGTATTTTTTATTGATAAAAAAGTAGTTTTTTAACAACTGTTTAAAAGGATATCTTGTCATCAAATATTGATCTGCATTTGAACACATTCTAACCTATAGGACCCTCGTAATTGGAGGTAAATATTGTAAAAAATTATAAATAATATGTAATCAATTGCAAAAATTCTCAACAATATGATTTAAAAAAAATCTTTTAAATATTAACTGTGATTGAAAATATCAACCGTTTTTTTTTTATTCTTGTTTTTTATTTCTTCGTAAAATTATATCGCCGGCAATGCAGCATATTAAAACTTAAATTATTGACATGGTACAAAATTTTGATTTATCTTAACCGCCTCCAGTAATGTAACAATGGTAAGATCGTCTAAGCTGCTGCTTCTTCGTATAGGTAGGAGAATAGTTCCCATGCCGGTCGGGCGGACGGTTTCTCATTGCTTGAAATTACACCCAACTGAGGAAAATTAAAATTTTGGACAATATTATTTAACTTATTTTTGATAGGCTGCATTAGCCTCGTTATATTACTTAGGCAATTATTAAAGATTCCCTTTCCGTTTAAATTTATGTATTTTTATAAATGAACTATTGGAAATACGAAAAAAATCGTAGACGAATCGTAGAAAAATCGTAGTTTTCCCTCTATGGTTTGTTCAATAGAATCAGAAAACATAACGTGCACATTTTCCTACATTTTTTATACAATGGGCTTGAATAGGTTTTCTGAAAAAATTATCAGGAAGACAAAACATTGAAAAAGACAACAATTATTGACTTTCATAACGCGTATTATAGAAAAAATGTGTGAAGCATGCACTGAAAGAAGAAAAAAGATATCGGCTTGAGGAACCCCAAATACAACAGAACATTGAAAGCATTTTCATTGAAGTGGGTAACAGCGACAGCAATAGTGAATCGTCTGAAGAAAGTTCGGACGGTAACGAATAATACAGGAGAGACAAAGGTAGTGAGTAGGTAGTTTACAACTTAAAGAGACGTACGTGTTTCTTCAGTTTTGTTTTCTTTTCAGTCTTTTTAATTTTCTCTGATGAAATTTCTTTGTCACATTCAAGGAGTAGAATGTTTATGGAAGTACATAACTATAGAGCAAAACAAATTAAGAAGAAAATTTTTCATTTGAAATAAAATCTTTAAAAAACCGTAAAATATGCTATTTTAATTAATAAATAGTACATAAATTTTGAAATTTCTAATTAATGCCACGATTCTTTGTTAATAAAAACATTTACGTGCTCACTACTTTTGTCTCTCCTGTATTAATCGTTATCGTCCGACCTTCCTTCAGACGATTCACTATCGCTGTCGTTCTTACCTACTTCAATGAAAATCCTTTCAATGTTCTGTTGTATTTGGAGTACCACAATTTGATATCTTTCTTCTTGCTTCTGTGCATGCTTAACACATTTCTCCAACAAACTGGTGTCAACTACTTCCATGGCACGCAGACATAAATTTTGAACATCCTGAAGCTTAAATGTGTTATTATGTTTTGCCACATAATTCTTTACGTATGCCTAAATCAATTCAATGGAATTGAATTCGCAGTGGGCTGCTGAAAGCGACAGAAGTTTCACGTCATCTTCCTGAATATTTTCTGCATTCTTTTCTAACAGATATTTTTTGGGATATTCGTAGGCACGACATTTCGTTGCTTGATCGAGGAAAACTCTTTTTCTTTAATTTTCTCGGCCCAACCATATTGCCGAGTATGATTTTTTTCGTACCAAGTTTCATCCGTGTAAAAGATAATGTAGCCAAATTCCCTGTAATATTTAATTTGTCAAAGGTACTCCGCAATTTGGGCGGCTATTTTAGTGCTTTCCATCCAAATAGGATTCTTAGATAGCTTTGTGTATGAAAAATTAATATCTTTTAACCAGCGTGTCAGTGTAGAGTGGCTAACTGCAGGGAGGTCAGGGACATTTTCCAACAGAGTGTCATAAACAGCCTGCACAGTTGGAAATTTTTTCTTATCAGACATTTTTCTTCCAATGTACAATACTCCTTTTTTTCTACGCAAAACTGAGGTTCAGCAGAACTTCTGTCACTAAGACACTCTGATGAAAAATAAATTTTACTATTATACTGCTTCGGAAAACTGCGACCCACAGTATTCTTCGATGAATCGCTAGCACTATTGCTCTCAACTGGAAAATTATTTGCACTATTAAAATGCAATGGAAGAATGCTGCCCGCAATATTCGTCCTTATATCGCTGGCACTATGGCTTTCAACCTCAAAATCATTGGCACCATTGTGCTCAAGTGGCAAACTGCTTTCTGCTGCAGTGTTCATTGAAGAAATGCCGACGTTCTTGTATTAACGGTTGCATAAGATCTTTGGACATTTTTTCACCATTTTTTAATAAGAAATGGGATAACAAAACATTGGGCGTTGTACAGTTAGCGTACAACAAAAAAATTTACATTTAAATGTTCGGCAGCTACTCGACATTCAGTGAGTACTGCGTAACTCTATAATGACTTCATTTGTTTATGAAAAGAGCCAGTGATTTAAATAAGCAATCACCTTTACCACCGACTTCTACTGCATCAAATTCACATCCCTCAACACAAATCATGTTTAACATTTTGCAGGCGATAAAATTGCAAAACGCGAAGTTTACTTCAAGACGTTCGCAAGAAGACTGAAACAGGCACTCAAAAATTTTCGGACGTACACAATGAGAAAGTGAGATTATTGAAAATATTCGTAAAGTCTTAAGGTGTTCCTAAATTATTTTGAAATATAGGGCTTTGTGAGCGTCGAACTCTTAGCCCCATGACTAAGTCCAACAGCAGCATAAAAACGAAAATTTCTTGAAAAAAATTCGAATCTTCTGTGATAAGTCTTGGGAAATTTATTACTGGATGCCTTGCATCTGTCCGTGATAACCTTTGTATCTGTCTAAAGAGTGTCATACACATTGTTAGATTCTGAAAAGGTGGTTTACCTGATTTAGGAGGGGCTTGCCCCTTTCAGATTCCGCACATTTGAGGTCCATCGTCTGTATTCAATTTGTGAACACTTTTCGAAATATTGTAATATTTTGTACGCGTAAGTCACAAAATAAACGAAGAAGTTTTTTAAGGGTCTCAAAGTTTTAAATATATAGATATATAGATTTTTAACTGGAGGTTCACATTTAGAAAAGTGTATTTTTCGTCATTTTTTAAAGTATTATATTTCAACGCAAAAAAAAATTTCTACTTTTTCTTGTATGCAGCTTCTCACTTCCATGAAGATACCACATAAAATATTTAGAAAAAATGTTTTCCTATTTTTTATGGAGCGTGAATGAGACCCTAGTTAGAAGGAACATAAGAAGCCATAGAAACGCGAGAGCCTGCATGAGAAAATGCATGGACGTTAAAGAAGCTAGAGAAGTATGCCTAGACAGAAAAGTATGGTGGAAAATAGTTAATAAGAAGAGTGTCAGTTGAGTGAATGACTTCTGAAACAAAAGACCTTGGATACTAATGGACCCAAGTGGGGAACCTCACATGACGACTTTGTGAGGATCTTCAATTG
>JAAAKG020145767.1:0-10817 GCA_010014905.2 Druon quercuslanigerum | reverse complement strand
ACCGGCCGAGAACCGTGATCGTCGACTAAAACTCAACTCAGATACGACTGAACATTTTTAATCGTATCTCGGGAACCAATGAAGATTTTTAAAGTTTCTTTGGCTTAAATTGAAGATAAAATTTCCGGCTCTATGTCGTGTAATTTTCAGATTTTTGCAACAATTTTCCCAGGTCATGCTAAAAGTTAAGTCGAGGTACAAAATTTTATAAAATGTAGAATTTATTTTAAAACTTGTCACTTGCTGTATTCTCTTTCATAGGTTTTCCAACTGTCTTTTTAAAATGCTCTATCATTTTTTTTGCTGAGTTATTGTGGTTCAAAGCCAGCAGTGATTTTTAATAGTGCTTGCGTCGATCTCATAATTTCCGACGGTAGGGTATTTTGTTAACAGTAATTGTTTCTTGGTCGAAAATGTATTTTTAAGCTCAAAATTTACCTACTTAAGTCGAAAATAATTAATTTAGTTAAAAATTCGCCTTTTTGGTAGAAAATGATCTTTTTGCTTAAAAATTCATTTTTTTGGTTAAATTTTTTTTCAGATAACATTTTGAATTGTAAGTTTATCTTTTTTACTTGAAAATTCATGTATTTTGTTAAAAAATTGAATTTTTTGGTACAAAAATCAATCTGCTTAGTTTAAAATTCAACTGCTCAGTTAAAAGTAGAACTACTTTGTTTAAAATGTATTTTTTAGTTGAAAATTAATGTATTTTACTCGAAGATTTATAATTTTAGTTGAACATTTATCTCTGGCTGAAGATTTAATTCTTTTGTTGAAAATTGAACTATTTTTTTTCAAAATTATTATTTTTGTGTGAAAAATTAATTCTTTTGATTGAAACTGTTACTATTTCATGTTCGGTTGAAAACTGATCTTTTTATATAAAAATTCAACGACTGCGTTGAAAATAATTTGGTTGCAAATTAATTTTATTTGCTTAAAAATTCCTCCTTTTTTGGTCTAATCTGCAGTAATCCAACCTCCGCTGGACCCTGTTTAGGGAGTGATTTTACCTCTAATTTGGTTATTAAATAAGTAATTGTAATAATAAGAAAATAGTGTAAGTGTGGGTATTACTGCGGATACTTCAATTACTGTGGTTCCAAATATAAATAATGATTTAGAATGTTATGAACTAATTTTATACCGATCTAACCTCAAAATCTCAACTTTGACATGATTTTTCGGCTTTCGTAGTATAAAAACTGTTCGATACTTGTGCGAAAGGTGATTTTTAGCACACTTAACTTTTCTCACTCGCTTTGCTCGTGCGAAAAATGTCTCGTGTGCTAAATAATCACCTCTCACACACGTACCGAAATGCACTATATTCCAATTTGAATCTCGGATGGTTCCGGTACTGATAGTTTTACTGCTTCAATTTGTGGGAGGGCCACGATCACGTTCTAAAAAATTAATTATAATTTCGTTTCAGGAAGTTCAATATTCATTAAAATAATTTTTATATTAAAGAAAATGTATAATTTTTCTAAAAATTCATGCTAAAAGACAAGAAATACGTATTTCAATATATTTTTTACCAAAGCAGTATTTGGCACACGATTTGCCTTGATGAATGTATTACTGCGGTTTTCCAGGCGCTCGATCATAACCTTAAAACTAACCTGTCTTAGTTGCCAGTGATAGCTGGTGATAGCCTGTCAGAGTCAGAGTCGCAGTGTGTCTTAAATTTTCAATTATTTTAAATTTGTGTGATGAAAAATGGTAAAACCAGAAAGAAAAAAATCTATGCCAAAAAAAGTGCGAGTAACCGGCAAAAAGAAGAATAAAAGACTTCAATATTCGAAACGGACAATAAAAATTTAAAAAAGAACAGCAAAGACTATCAAAGCAGCAGCAAAGATTAAAAAATCTTGAAGAACAAAAGAAAGCCACGGAAGAGTTTTCATTAAAGAAAAAAGAAGAAGCTCAGCTTAAAGAAAGTATCGAATCTTTGCAAAAGAGACAAGGGGAACTTCATTTAAAATGATATAAATATAAAAAAAACTTTAAAGCATTTGTTAATCTTGCGTTACAATATTGCAATTGAAAAAAATTGTTGATAAATTATAAGTAAATTTAACTTAAATATCCCAAAATATTTGCAACTTCACTTAAAATAAAATCGCCGCAGTAGTTGTCACGCAGTAATTGGCGCGCAGTAAATCATGCAAACCCGCAGTAATACGTAAATAAAATTGTTTGTTTAAATTCGCATTTTTCACATAAATCTGATTTCTTTTCAGGGTTTAACGACCAAATTATATTAATTAGGCCACAAATATTAATTCAGGAATTAATGCGTAACGAATGTCTCATTCAAACACTTGTTTTTTATCTTTAAAGTCGTCTTGACTTTTTTCCGCAGTAATTGGGACACTTACCCTAATTATTTAAATTTGACTTCTAGGAAAGTTATTTTTTATTGAATAAGAAAATATTGTTATGAATAATGTAAGGAATTGAAAGCTACCTAAAAGGTAAAGATCCGTTTCGGAAACGTCACGCTTGTTCGGACTGGAGCCTTTCGGCGAAACCGTCAATGTTTTATCACCCAGTTTCATTACTCGGGAATTTCTTGTGTTAAAATTTCCCTTTTCAGATACGACCCATTCTTCCAAGATCTCACTCCAGGGTCCTGGATTTATTGAATTAAAAATATTCAAATAGCGCTCCTTGCTAGTGACTGTTGACGATATATTTGAGGCTGTTTTGAGAATTAAAAAAAAATTAACATTTGATGCATTGATAATCAATAAAAAATAATAAACATTGTTACTCACCACTTGTGCCCATAAATAACAAAGTCCATGTTGATATTAAAATGATAAAAAGTGCCATTTTTGTATTGCCTATCTGAAAAATATTTTTTGTATTTTACAAACATTAAAATGATTGTTTTTAGGAATTTATGAGTGAATAAATTACTTAATAAATTAATTGATTTCTTGCTTTTAAATAGTCATTTATTTTATTTCCGTTTTTTTAAACTAAGTTAAATTAATTAAAATAACAATTTCAAGGTTGTAGTGACTGTTGTAGGTTCTGGTTGCATTCTATTAATTTTAAATTATCAATTAATCTAATTTTTTATTTAATTAAAAAACAGGGATAATTTATGCATATGGGAGAATTAATATTTTCTCCCCTAGTCTCTTCTTTTCCCATTTTTTAAAGAAACTTTTTTTCCTTTTTTTTTAGATTCTTTCCTATTGTATTAATATTTTTTGAATAAATGCGAACTGAATTAAGGGGGTCGTCTAGTTACGCGGTTTCAAAAAAAGAATTTTTTTTTTCTTTGCATATTGCGAATCTTTATGATACTATAAATGTGCCCTATAAAGGATTTAACCCAAAACAGAATCTTTCACGAGAAAAAAGTCAGCTATTTCACTCATATGACTCGTAGAACAAGGAAGAAGAGCTCTATGGACGAGACCAGACATAGCCGATTAAACTTAAGTTTTGCCATTCGTGTTTAATTTCGTTGTTTATCTTTAAACGCGTTTTCCCAAGAGTCGTGTTTTTCAAAAGTGTTGGCAAGGGCCAGACTAGAGTATTTGAGATATTGTTTGTTTATAAAATTCAAATTGTTCAGCAGAGGTGTCGCTATGGCCTGACACGAGGTTTTTTACAAAAAAAAAATTCACGTTTTTACAGCCCTTTTTTGCTAGAAAAAAATGGTAAAAATGTGATTTTTTTGTTCAAACATACACAACTTTGAGAATTTTTAACTTATCTTAAAAAGCACTTTTCAGGCTATAGCCAAAGCTATAATAAATACAGAAATATTTTGTTTTTTCAGATTTATCCAGCCAAACCTGAGAAAGCTTGCCACAAAGTCGGTTACAATTTTTCTATGGAGGCACGGTTGAGGTTATCTCAAGGACACAGTTGTCAATAAATAAATAATTACAATGTACCGATTTTTAGAGAAAAAATGTACGAAAATAATACAAAAAACCGCATCTCAATATGATGTTTAGTTTTTTTGCAATCCATCCTCAAAAATACGCTCGAAAATCGAGCGCGTTACTAGACACCCCCTTAATCGAACCCAACAAGAAAATCCAACTATTTTGCGTAAAACATAATTCTTTTTTATTAATATGTCGTCCATTATATTTTCCGTTTAGAATTCATCTCTTTTCTTTAAAAATTCTACTATTTTGTTAAAAATATTTTTTGTTTTGTTTGAAATTCTCATTAGTTGATAACTCAACTGTTATATTTCTTTATTGAGGATCATCTTTTTTGGTTACAAATTAAACTAGTTGGCTCAAAATTTGAATTGCTTTGTTAAAATTTAATTATTTAACTATTCAATTTTTTTTGTTAAAACTTATTGTTTGTAGCTGAAAATTAAATTATTTCGTTGAAAATTCATCTCTTTTTAGCCAAGAATTGATATTTCTGGTTGAGGATTAAACTCTTAAACCTTAAATTAAATTAAATTAAACTTTCTGGTTGAAAATTAAAAATTAAGCTGGTTTGTTGAAAAGTAACGTTTGTTGGTTGAAAGTTAAACAAGTTTAAAAAATATTAATTTTATTAGTTAGTTGGCAATTTACCTACTTTGTTAGAAATTTGTTAAGTTTAGTCAAAAAATGCATTTTTGAACTAAAAATTTATCTTTTTTATTTATGGTTGAAAATTAAGTTTTTTGATCTAAAATTCAAGCACGAAAATGAATTTTTTTCTTCTTCAAAATTCAACTATTTGTATGAAAATTCATATTTCTGGGCTAAAAGTTTAACCGTTTGGTAAAAATTAAACTATTTTGTAGAAAATTTAATTATTTTGTTGAAAATACAACTATTTTGTTCAAAATTATATTTTTAATGAAAGTTGATACTTTTGGGTTGAAAATTTGATTGTTTTGTAGAAAATGACGTCGTTTGGAGTTGAAAATTCTTTAAATAAATTGTTCTATTTTTAGCTGAAAACTAATCTTTTTATTTAAAAATTTAACTATTCCGTAAAAAAATTTTACTTTTACTACTTTTTTAAACATATATCTTAATAGTTTAAAAATTAAATTTCTTGCTAAAAATTTAATTATTTCGTTAAAAATTTATTGAATTGGTATATAATTGCATTATTTGGTTTAAAATATCTATTTAGGCAGAAAGTACAACCATCTGGTTAAAAAATTAACTATTTTGCAGTAAATTTAATTATTTAATTAAAAATTATTTTTATCAATGCAAAAATGAAATATTTTGTTGAAAATTCATACGTTTTCCTTAAAAATGCAACTATTTGGTTGAAAACTAACTTTTAAATATTAAAAATTTATTTTAAAAAAAATTAACTGTCTTATACGAATTTTATATTTTAGACTTTAAAATTCAAAACTTCTTGGTTTAAGAGTAAAATATTTTTTCGTTGCAATATCAACAATTCCATTTTTTTGTGATAATATATATTTTCCATTTAAAAAATTCAACATCTAAATTCAAAATCTAATTATTTTGTTGACATTTTTTTTTATTGCTTGAAAAGTGAAATATTTTGTGAAAAATTCGTGCTTTTCATTTCAAATATCAATTTTTTGGTTGCAAATTCATCTTTGTTGAAAATTCAACTATTCTGTTGTAAAATAACTTTTTCTTTATTAAAGATTGATATTTTTGTGTTAAGAATTCAACTGTATTACCAAAAATTTGTTTTTCTGGTTTAAAAATTCTATTTTTCTGGTTGAAAAGTCAAATTTTATGCTTAAAAATTCAATAATAAATAAATAAAATTCTTGCCTTTCCTTGAAAATTCAACCAATTGTTTAAAAATTCAACAATATTTAGAACATTAAACTTTGGGATAAAAATTCAAATTGATTAAAAAATCAGTTATTCAATTTTTGGTAATAATTCTTTCTTTTTTAGTTAAAAATTTGCTTAAAAAAAAATTTTAAGGTTGAAAATTCAACGATTTTGTTCGAAATTTAATTATTTTGTTAAAAAATTATTCTATTGGTTGAAGAATTTACTATTTAGTTGAAAACTCGCGTTTTTCATTGGAAAATTAAACCATTTGGTTTAAAATTTATTTGTTTTGTGGGAAATATTTTTTTAAGAGGTCATTTTCTGGCCGAAGTTTTAACTGTTTGTTAAAAATTCAACTATTCTGTTCTAAAATAACTTTTTTTTATTATCAAAGATTGACATTTTTGGGTTAAGAATTCAACTGTATTATCGAAAATTCGTCTTTCTGGTTTAAAAATTCTTTTTTTTTTTTGGTTGAAAATTCAAATTTTATGCTTCAAAATTCAATAATTTGAATTACATTTTTTCCTCCCATTACTTAAAAGTCTTTCTCGGTTTAAAATTCAACTTCTTTTGGATTCAAAATAAAAATATTTTTTGTGAGATTAATCTATTTCGTTGAAAATTTTTGCCTTTCTTTGAAAATTCAACCACTTGGTTAAAAATTCACCTATATTAAGAATATCAAATTTTGGGATGAAAATTCAACTCGATTGAAAAATTAACAATTGCATTTTTGGTAGAAAATCCCTATTTTTTAGATGAAAATTCAACTATTTGTTAAAAAAAAATTTTTTTAGGTTGAAAATTCAACCATTTTGTTCAAAATTTAATTATTTTGTAAAAAACTTATTCTATTGGTTGAAGAATTTACTATTTAGTTGAAAACTCGCGTTTTCCACTGAAAAATTTAACTATTTAGTTTAAAATTTATTTATTTTGTAGCCGACATTTCAACTCTTTTCAAAATTTAACTATTTAGTTAAAAAATATTTTTTCTTGGCCAAAAACTAAATTTTTTTCTAGATTTATCTTTTCTGGTTTAGAAGTCAACGATTTTCTAGAAATTCGACTTTTTAGCTTAAAAAATCCACTTTTTCGTTTAAATTCATCTTCTTTGGTAGAAAATTAATTTTTTTGCTTTAAAATTCAACTATTTTGTTTAAATCGCAATATTTATTTCGACTTGAAATCTTAAGCCATATTCAAAATTAAATTTGAGTTCTTTTATTTATAATTGTAATTAAAAATACATAAATAAATAATTTTTAATGGCACTTATTAATAAAAAATTAATAATTTATATGGTAGCAACACATTAATGTTATTCAAAGGAATGTATTCCCCTTTTTCTTAAAAAATACATCCTATTTCTCCTGTTCTGATATGGTATTAATTTTTTTCTCTCGAAATTTTAGTATGCTGATTGCAAATTTTTGGTGATAGTAATTATTATTTTAAATATTTGAGGAGAAGTTTGCTGGTCCTGAAACTTTCTCTCGGGAATTCCACGTGTCGCAAGAGTATGTTAATGTTGTAGACATTTAGCAGGAACTCAGGTTTAATATTCAATAATATGCTGGTACATATCAGCAGATAATACCTGCATTTTTCAAGTTACTGACCAGAATTGAGGACAAATATTACTTTTCAATTCTAAATATAATTTTGTTATTCCTTAGTTCCTTTGTCTATTGTAAAATGATTATTAATTAACTTCCCGCTCATTATTAAATGCAATTATCCTTAGGACAAGTTAGAATCGATTTAAAAATATGAATTTAAAGTAAGGAAATATGGTTTAAAAATATTAACAAAAAATCTTCAAGAAATTAAAACTTTAATTTAAATTTATAATTAATAATCTTCAACTGAAAATTGATCAAATGTTGAATTTCTTTTATTTATAAGTTATGAGGTCAATTTAAGAAATCACAATTATTTTTTAATAAAATAAAAATTAAACGTTAAATAACTTACTGATTTGATAACGCTAGTAACTGCGCTTGATGCACTTTTAAGACACTGGCTATATTTAGGCACTTTAATAGTAAATATTTAGTATAAAAATATTTTAAAATTCTTTTTAATTGTAATTTTTACAAAAGGCAGATATTTTTAAGTTACGTAAAAATTATTGAAAGAACACGTGACTTTTTTTTTAATGGATAAAAGAATACCTTTCAGGTTTCAAGGTATCTGAGAGACTAGCAGAGAAGGACTGAAGTTGATCCGGACTTCTGTGGGTCACTTTCTCCCCACCTTGGAATCACTCACTTTCTTTAACAAACACGTTTCGATGATAGTGACATTGTATCAGTCAAGATTACGTTGTCACCGTTTTTTTGCGTGAATGACATCTTATTTTGTATTTAATGAATAATTACTCAATAAGCTGTATTTTGAATATTATTATTTTAAAAGAACATTATTTTAAACAACAAAATTAATTGTAATGGGGGTATTAAGATGAATAGATAATTATTAAAAGGGTATTAAAAATGAACTATTAATCCACTTAAATCATGTTCTAATATGGAGAAATCCACTTTTAATCCAGAGTAATCTAGTTCTAATTTTGAGTAATCCATTTGTAATCTGAATAAATAAAGTTTTAGTGGAGAAATCCACTTGTCATTCAGATTAAACCAGTTCTAATTTCAAGAAATGCACTTGTAATCTAGAGTAATCCAGGTTTAATGAGGATTAATGTACTTGTAATCCAGTTTTGATCTGCAGTAAATGCACTAGTAATCCAAACAAATCGATTTCTAATCTGGGGTGATTCAGTTTTAATCTGGAGAAAATCATTTGTAAACCAACGTGAACTAGTTTAAATCTGGAGGATTACAGTTCTAATTTAGAGAATTCCAGTTATAGTAAAGAGTAGTCCAGTTCTTATCTGGAGAAATCCAGTTTTTATCATAAGGAATCCACTTGTTATCCAAAGTAATCCAGTTAAAACCTGGAAAAATCGTGTTTCAATCTAGAGAAATCTACTTGTAATCCAGTTGTAATCTCAATAAATCCACTTGCAATCCAGTCGTATAGTTCTAATATGAATTATCTACTTTTAATCTGAAGAACTAGAGTTCTTGACTGAAGAAATCCAATTGTAACCTAGAGTAATCCAGTTCTATTCTCAAGAAATCCACTTGTAATCTAGAGTAATCTAGTTCTCATCTCGAATAATCTAGTTCTCATATGGAGCAATCCAGTTCTAATTATGGAGTAATCCACTTGTAATCCAGTTCTAATCTGCAGGAAATACACTAGTAATCTAAACAATACCATTTCTAATCTGGGGTGATCTAGTTCTAATTTGGAGAAGTCAACTTGTAAACCAGAGTAATCTAGTTTTAATGTTGAGTAATCCACTTGTAATATGAAGAAATAAAGTTTTAGTGGAGGAATCCACTTGTCATTCAGATTAAACCAGCCCTAATTTCAAGAAATCCACTAGTAATCTAGAGTAATCCAGTTCTTATATGGAGTAATCCAGTTCTAATATGGATAAAGCCACTTGTAATCCAGTTCTGATCTGCTGTAAATACACTAGCAATTCAAACAAATCCATTTCTAATCTGGGGCGATCCAGTTCTAATATGGACAATTCCACTTGTAAAACAGCGTAATCTAGTTTGAATCTGGAGGATTAGCACTTGTAATCCAGAGTAATCTAGTTTGAATCGGGGGTAATCCACTTGTAATCTGAAGAAAAAAAGTTCTTGGCCGAAAAAAATCCACTTGTAATTTAGAGTAATCTATTTCGAATCTCAATAAATCCATTTTTAATCCAGTTATACAGTTCTAATCTGGAGTAATCTACTTTTAATCTGAAAAAATAGAGTTCTTGACTGAAAAAATCCACTTGTAATTCAGAGTACTCTTGTTCTAATCTCAAGAAACCCACTTGTAATCGAAAGTAATAAAGTTGTCATCTGGAGTAATCTAGTTCATATATGGAGTAATCAAGTGGAGTAATCCAATTATAATCTGAAGAACTAGAGTTCCTAACTGGAAAAATCTACTTGTAATTCAGAGTAATCCAGTTCTCGTCTGGAGGAATACAGTTCTAATTTAGAAAAATCCAATAGTAATCCAGCGTAATCCAGTTCTAATCTCAAGAAATTCACTTGTATTCCAGGCGCATAGTTCTAATATAAAGCAATCTACTTTTAATCTGAAGAAAGAGAGTTCTTGACTGAAGAAATCCACTTGTAATTTAGAGTACTCCAGTTCTAATCTCTAGAAATCCACTTGTAATCTAGAGTAATCTAGTTCTCATCTCGAGTAATAAAGTTCTCATATGGAGTAATCCAGTTCTAATATAGATTAATTCACTTGTATTCCAGTTCTGATCAGCAGTAAATACACTAGTAATCCAAAAAAATCCATTTATAATCTAGGGTGATTCAGTTTTAATCTTGAGAAATCCATTTGTAAACCAGAGTAATCTAGTTTGAATCTAGAGTATTACCAATTGTAATCTAGAGTAATCTAGTTTGAATCGGGAGTAAGCCACTTGTAATCTGAAGAAATAGAGTTCTTGGCTTAAACAATCCACTTGTAATTCGAAGTAATCCAGTTCTAATCTCAAAAAAGCCACTTGTAATCCAGTTAACAGTTCTAATCTGGAGTAATATACTTTTAATCTGAAGAAATAGAGTTCTTGACTGAAGAAATCCACTTGTAACTTAGAGTACTCCAGTTCTAATCTCAAGACACCAACTTTTAATTCAGATTAATATAATTCTCATCCAGAGTAATCTAGTTCTAATATAGAGTAGTCCAGTGAAGTAATCCAATTCTAATCTGAAGAAATAGATTTTCTAACTGAAAAACTCTACTTGTAATTCCGAGTAATCCAGTTCTCATCTGGAGGAATACAGTTCTAATTTAGAAAAATACAATTATATTTCAGCGTAATCCAGTTCTAATCTCAAGAAATCCAGAGTAATCAAGTTCTAATCAGTTTGAACTTGGAGAGCTTCTGTTTCAATCTGGAGAAATCGACTTGTAATCCAGAAAAATCCAGTTTCTAATCTG
>JAAAKG020145766.1:13670-32730 GCA_010014905.2 Druon quercuslanigerum | reverse complement strand
AATAAATGAGAACTATAATTACAAGAATTTTAAATTTTTATTTCAATCAATAATATCTACTTTCTCATTGGGCTCTTTATTGTCTTGCGAAAATGCTTAATCCTAAATGTTGAAAATTCCTAATCGATTGACGGCATCTTCATAGTTTCCTAAAATATTTAACAATTTAATCGCTGCCCAATTTCAATGGATAAAAGGAAGATTTGAAATAGAATGATTGATTCAGGGGCCGTACATGAATTACGCTCATGATCAAGGGCCCTCTCGGAGAACCCCTCCCCTCCCAATATAACAAACCGTAACAAAATAATTCTAGGAACCCCCCTCCTTTACGTAATTTTTATTTTCCACAAATGTTTTGCTAGTAAAATGTTCAAATTTATTCATTTATTTTAAACAACAAAAAAAGTATTTTCTACTACGAGACATAACTTTCTAACAAAATGGTTGAATTTGCTACTAAGTAATTTAATTTTGAACATAATAGATTCATTTTTCATCTAAGAAGATAAATTCCAAACAAAAAGGTGTCATCGTTTATTTTTCAATCAAAAATGATAAAATTTATACAAGAAAAAAAAAAGAATTTTGAAAGGAAGATCGCGAATTTTCACCAAATGAAAATTTTGCACTCCAAAAAGAAATAAAATTTAATCTAAATTGTTGAACCTTTCCAGCCAAAAAGACGAATTTCAACCAAAAAAAGATCAATCTTTAGAAAACTGGAAAAGTTACTGTTTAAGTTGAAAAACTACTTTTTAAACAAAAAAATTCTTTCCGACTAAACAGTTGAATTTACAACCAAAGACCAAAGACGAAGTTTCAACTAAAAATAAAAATCTTCAAGAAAAAAATATAATTTTTGAACGAAGTGATTCAACCAAATATTTCAAACAAAATAGTTGAATACTCACGCGAAGAAGAATCATTTTTAACAAAGAATTTAATTTTCATAAAAAAATATATTTCTACTAAACCAGATGAATATTTTAATCAAAAAGATAAATTTTCAAAAAATGGTTGATTTTTCGCCAAAAAAAAATTTCATTAGACTTTCCAAGGTCAAAATATGAATTTTTTAACAAGAAATAACTTTCTACGAAAAAAATGAATTTTTCAGTCCCAAAAGACGAATTTCGAATAAAAAAGGAAGACTTTTAACCAAATAGTTTCGTTTTACCCAAAACACATTTCAGTTGACTTTTCAAGATTAAAATGTGAAGTTTTTAACAAAAAATAAGTTCCCATGAAAAAAATTTAATTTTCAATCCAAAAAGACGAATTTTGTTAAAGCGAAACGGATGAATTTTAACAAAATACTTGAATTCTCTACAAAATAGGTGCATTTTTAATTAAGAAAGTTAAAACTTGTACTAAAACAGATTTCAGTTCTCTTTCCAACACCAAAATATAAAATTTTAACAAAAAGAAAATTTTATACGAAATAGTTAAATGGTCCACAAAACAGCAGAATTTTAAACCAAATAGTTGCATTTTTATCTAAGAAAGATGTAAATTCATCAAAAACAGGTGAATTTTTCAATAAAAAGGCAAACTCTTAGAAAAGAGGTTAAATTTTTAACCGAATAGTTGCATTTTTATTCATTTTTATTTAAACTTAAAGCAATAGTTACATGTTTGTACAGACACATATTTTTTTAAAAAGATATTTAAAAGAAAGATTTTGAACAAAAAGTAAATTTTCTAAGAATTAGTATAATATTTAATAAAACAGTTGCATTTTTTCCGAGACTGGAGCAATAATTATGCTCAAAAAGAAGAATTTCGAAATGAAAATGAGACATTTTCAGAAAAAAAAGTTTTCATATAAAAGAGACTTCAGTTGACTAATAAGCAATAAAATAGTAATTTTAAAGAGAAGGTTATTGTTCTTTAAAAAGAGATGAATTTTTAACCCAGAAAGGCGAATGTTCAACATAACAGTTGAATTTGCCACCAAAAAAATGTTTTTAAGAAAAATATTAAATTTTCAGCCAAATAATAAAATTAATACAATTACGTACATGAATAATTAAGTACATGAGTAAAGGATCCCCTCCCCACTCCAGGCACAACTCGCATTATGCATTTATTCAAATCTGATAGAAAAAGTTTCTCGAAGACAGAGCAACAAATGGAACTATGTAAGTTGGTATTAGGAGGCTAAAATAATCTATAAAAATTATAAAAGTGCTTTCGTCAGTTTCATGCATTAAATATGTTCATCGTACAACAATAAAATTTTCCTACCTATTTGGAAATGTGATTTTTCGTCCCCTAAATAGTGTAGAACACAAAAGTCGTCTTCGTTTACTTTTTTGTAAAGTCTTTTTCCATTGAAAAATGAAAAGCACAAAACTAAACGCGAAGGTCGGTTATGGTTGGGTATGGGCTAAGATACCGGCACTCCGGAAATTGTAGGTGGTCACGTGACAAACAGACAATTAAAAAAATATATAACATTGCAGATTCAATTGCTTAAAAATTATTATGAAAGAACTTTTAACAAAGTTAAATGGACTTTGGATCGAGCTGGATCGTGCAATTTTTTTTTACAATACAAACAAATTTCTAAGTCTATTTTAATCACGCGTGTGACGAAATGCGACTTTTATTTTTTGATGTTTCTATGGTCTACTGCGAAAGGTCGACAACAACTATGTTGAAACAAAAGGAACAAAAACCCGATATTTACAAAAAAAAAAACCGATATTTACCCCAGTATTTACGGTATTCACGATATTCACGATACTTCTTGTTTTATAGTTTATGAATAAATTACAGTTGAATCTATTTCGAGAATTCAACCGATTCAATTTGTTAATATTTGTCTCTGCTACTTAAAAAAATAGAATTATATTTCTAATTGAAGTCTTATAAACAAATTGAAATTTATAAACAAAGCTTATACTTATCAAATTTCAAAACTATAAAAAAGCTATAACTTATACGCATTGTATTAATATAAATGCATACACGTCAAACTAATACAGAAATCAGTGCACTTCAATATCAAATAATTTAAAAACAATTGTAAGGCTATATTTATTAATTGTAATTTCGTCAGAATCATCGAAAAAAAAATAATAACTAAATTTTTTTTACATTCCAATGCCCGTTAAATTGAACCCTCTACCGCCCACAGCAACATATATGTAACGTTTGGCAGCCTTAAAGTATTTGAAATATATTTTGAGACGAATACAATTTTCTTTGAAGCATCAATTTACGTGCTACTTTCAGAGAAAAAAATTATAGGGCGGTAGGCGGTTAATTTTTTTAATTAATTGCATGCATACATCTAAATAGACGCATAATAGAACCTTCCTCATATTTATAATAATTGGAAATTAATTTATTTGTTTCCTAATTAATGTTTTGGGCAGATAGGGTCTTATAATTTAAGGAGCGATAAGCGTAACTGCTTCTTCGTCACGAAAATAATAAAAAAGTGCCTTTCCTGTGCAAAAATGTAAAAATGGAATGTTTTCCTGTCTTTTTATATATAAAATTTGATAAAAACACAAATGTGGTAGGTCAAAATGAATTTTCGTTGTCAGCGGAAAGTTGCCTACTCTGCAGACGCCTTTTTTCATTTGAACGCTATAGCTGCTAAAGTGACTGTAATTCGGCGCAGTGGACATTTTTAGTTGTATCTCACCGGTGAAGATTTTTAAGCTTTCATTGTCTTAAATTAAAGGTAAGGCTTTAAAGATTAAGTGGTATAAATTTCAGGTTTTCTCTACAACTTTCCTAGGCTATGCCTCAAGTTGAAGTCGAGGTCCAAAATCCGAGAAATTCTTAATTTTTTTTTAACTTCTCATGTAGTATATTCTCTTCAAATGTTCAAAAATTTCTGTATTCTAAGAGCTTTTAAGACGTTTTTAATCAAGTTTTTGTCTCCATTTTTAACAAAACTGATCGTACCGGCAAATTGCGACAGTAGTTTACCTACAAATTTAGAGCACAAATTTGTCGCACAAAACCTCATAAGCTGGCCTTTATTCTGAATTCACCCTTTGACCATCCATAATCTCTAGTACGTAATTTACAATATTTTTTAATTCTCTTTGTTCTTGTAAACACTCAATGATTTCAGCCTATTTATAGTACTTTAATTATATACTGACTCATTATTAACAAAATTCCATATATTTTTCTGTTTTAGGTGAGTTCGTCTTTCATAATTTTCTAACCGTCTTGAATATATCAATCAAGTAAGTAGAATTTAAAGTTTAAGTCTTAAACTCAGGTTCATTCTTACACATTTAAAAACTCGCACATTATTTTCACTGTTTTTGTATAGTTCAGGGGTATGATCCAAGTTATATTTCGCCCGTGAACACTGGCTTGGAAATTTATATAAAAAGGCGAAGATCTGTCTCAAATCGTAGCTTTAAAGTAAACTTTATGTACATTGGATTTAGGAAAAATCCCGCACATTCCTCAGGCCCGTGGCTTGAGAAATGTAAGGTGCACTGCAATAAATCGGGTCGAACGCCGACGTGTCAAGACAGACTGGATTACAGAGCCTTGGTTCGCGATATCGCATTGCAGTATAGTTCCTTTGATGGTAGATTTCGTTACTTCCTACATCGTACTTGTCGCATAGTTGACTTAATGGAGTGCTTCGTCCTCATTAGCGCACGAAATGAACGAGTCAGCGATATAGTTGCAAGCACTTCTCTGAGGGATCATAATAATATATTCATTTTTGTCAACATCTTACTTACCTATAGCACGAACATTATAGAAAAATAGATACAACTAGACACCGTTGAGATATTTTCATCAAAACTCATGAATAGGGAGTCTTTAAAACCCAAAGATTTTTTTTATTACGCACCCCATAAAACGTTCCATTTAGTAAAAAATTAAATGCGAATTTTCGTTTTATTAAGAAAAAGCGTTTGTAGCGCATGCCTAGATTGTCAGCTTTTCAAGGCATGTATAGCTTGCGGGAAGTGACCAATTCCGTAACCGTAGTAAAATTCAGTTATTAAAAGAATTTTGCTAGCTGCTGGACTTGTGCTCTTTGAGCAAGATTACTTTTCCTATCTTTTCAGATTTTGCATGTGTATTCAAAAATATATTTCAGGACTGCCGGAATCATAATCTCTTTTTATTATGAGTTGACGCTTGACAGACTGATTTTAGATAGAGAATAGAGGTTGGACTAACTTGAAGTCATAAATTATCACAAATGACTGATGAATTACCGATAAATTACGATAAATTATCAGTCTCTGAGGAACATGCACCTGAACCACTAAAACAAAAACAAAACACTGCCCTTTGTGGGGGTTACATTTTGAAATATCACGTTCTCCATGCTCCTATAAGGATTTACTTATCATTTTACTTACACTCGAAATGAAACAAACAACATTAGTTTATGTAATATACGATGCTTTCTTCTGAACACTTGCGTGATAAATTCAAAAGAGCTTTTATGTAAGCTTTAAAAGTTAATATTACTGTATACTGTATTAATACTGCGCCTTTAAAAGAACTCGAATCTAAGTTGAAACATATCGGAAAATTTGTAATAACTAATGGGTTTTCTTTTAACTCTGCAAAAATAAAAAAAATAGTTTAAATACACATAATGATTACTTTACTTTCGAGTAGTCGCCCACAAAATCGCAAATCAATTCATGCTCTTCAAGAAGAGCTTATGTTGTTATACACTTACACACATTTAAACACACTCTTACACACACACACACACACACACACACACACACACACACACACACACACATATATATGAGTGTATGCATTTATATATTGCTAATACCGTCAGAGTCTCTGTGTGAGTGTGAGAGCGAAGGAGAAGGGGGGAAGTGGAAGAAGCGAAGAAGATATAGATAGGAGGGAGCGTTACCCAGTTTTGCGAGTTCATACCATGCCATAAGAAGTTATCACTTCAAAATGTCTACAAAATATTCTAAGATACCGGGGAAAAATAAAAACAGCTAAGAGTTTAATGTGTACTCAGTTAATTCTAACAAGTTGCATTTTAATGAATGTGTCTAACTTTGCCTGATTTTGACTTCCCACTTCTCAGAGGTGTTATCTCAATATTTTAAAAATACTAATTATACTATTGAAATACAGTTTGAAATAAAGAATTCTACTTTTTAAAAAGAGAGACGTAAGCGTATCCCTCATCTAGCATAATGACTTTCTTCCGAACGTTAACTGTGCTAATCGACTGCTTAACTTTAATATTCAACTGACAAGCTATATACAATTCCATATGTCCATGTAAACTTGACAAAAACATCTTGAAAGGTTTTCTTCCATCCTAAATCGTTAAAATTAAAACTTTAAAGCGTTTAAATAATGGAAAAATTTCTTTATTTCATTAAAATTTATCCGATTTTAATTTAAAACGGTCTTAAAGATGAATGTTACAGATAAAGTAGTTAAACATTTTAATTTTCATTGTATTAAAATGTGGTAGCTTACAAATTTTTAATCCTAAAATCTTTGTTTTTGAAAAATAAAAAACGACAATAAAATTCTAAACTAACGTCTTTATGATATAAAATGCTGAATGAAAGTGTTTTAAAAATATCAGTGTTTTAAATATATATATATATATTATAAAAAGCATTTGAAAATAAACAATTTTGAAATTCAGTATTTAAATCTGAAAATTTTTTAATCATAGATATTTTTCTTTTGGATGCATTTAACTAGGGTAGGGAAGCCAGTTTTGTCCCAAGTTTTTTCAGTGACAAATTATGAAATTGTAATTTTGGAGATTTCATACATGGAAGTTTAAATATCAAATTTTAAATTAAAACATTCTTTATTTAGAGCCTAATAGTAATAATTATTTTAAAATATATGCAAACTTCATTTAAGATCGATATGAAATCTACTTTTTTACATTCTCATCTAGAGAAGGTATTAGATTTGTGTAAAATTTGACCTCCACAGTTTTTGTCAGATGTGCACATTTTGAGACCCCCTAACCCCGAAAAACTTTTGAAAAAAATGAACAGATTGAATTGGCCTTTGGTATACTCTTTTAGGGTCTCAAATTAAAGGTCAAGTTCGTTAACCAGTCATTTTGGATAATCATTCAAAAAGTCAGCATCTTTTGAAAATTTTTGAGACCAATTTTTTTCAAGATTTGAAAATTCTATGTATAGTTATTAGTAGCACTCGAAAAGACTAAGCATTTATCGCAATGGTTTTTTGCGATGAAAAAAAATTACCGATGTTATAGCAGTTTCAAAATCCAAAAAAATAAACGAAAATGAACATTTTAAGCGAAACAACGCACGATATCTAAAAAAGTCAAGAAAAGAAAAACGTTGGTTTTTGAGAGGCCTACAAGATCATCATCATAACTTTTTGAACTTCTTCGAAAAATCGAAAATTCAAATTTTGATCGCAGAAAAAATAATAACAAATAAAATATTCCATTTTGCAGTCAAACTATGCAAGATACGAAAAAAGATGTAGAGACAACAATTATGCAGCCAAAAAAGGTCTACAAATTTTTAATGGGCCACTGTTTGAAATCATACATTTCTCAGGGTAGCTGCGAATAAAGATTAGTGAAAAATAAAGAATTAATGATAAAATAATGTTAATGGACAAAATTTGTACTATATTTTACAATATCTGAATAAGCAGTTCCGGGCCGAGGTAAAGAATTTAATATAATGAATTTTTAATTTATTCTGCAAAGTTGATATAATATTTAATGTAATATTTATTGTAATAGATTTTTGTTTGTAGGTATAAATTAATTAGTTGTTGCATTCTCATCGACAATATGACGTGAAAGCGCACATCATTTCAATAATTATTTGGAAATTTATTATATGTATATGTTCTAAAAACGACTTAGATACTATTTTTTCCCCCTTTTTCAGATAGTTGAAAAAAAACCTTCTGATTGTGTAATTTATTAGAAAGGTACAGAAATATACGCTGAAGTAAAGGGATTTCCTTCTTCATTTGAAATAAAATACAAAATTAGTGATTTGTCTTTCAAGAACATATAACACGGAACGCAAAACGCGCTCAAACTTTTTGCTTTCTATTATGCGATGAACAGAAACGAGCGTGGAGCGCAAGGTGTAAATGATTTTTAAACGAAATATCGAGCGCGAAGCGCGAGTGTCTTGATGAGAATGTGCTCCTTAAGGTTCCTTTAGAACTTTAAGTAAATTAAATCTTCTCTTTATGTAAAACTGACGTAATTGAACCAAAAGCACGCCATAACGATGAAGCGTACTAAGGGAGTATTATCCCGCGAAGCGCGTAATAGCTAGCACACGTAGTTCGAAAACCTAGAGGAACTGCGTTTAAAGCGTGATGCAAATGTGTCCGAGCGCGTAGCACGAGAGGAATACCTAATCGAGCGCGAAGCGCGAGAACCAACAGGTGAAATCAGAGCATTAAAAAGATTCACAATTCAAAATTAGATTTAGACACTACCTCCTTTTTGGCTCATTAGAGACCAATACATAAGAAAGGAAAACTTTTTCCTTATTCTTTCTCTGTCTTTTTTATATGATTATTTAAAGGAAAACTGCAAGGTAATCTGATGGTAAATAAAGCTCGCATAATACCTGCAAATAAAACCATAGATATTATTACAAAAAGTTACTTTGTCTAATTTTCCCTTCATTAGTGAAAAATTGATAAACGTATAAAAAGAATTTTTATTTAACAAGAATAAAAAAAAATTTTAACAAAAAATAATCCAGTTAAATGTTTTTAAACGAAGCTCCCTGATATTTTTAGCGGTGTTTTGGTTAACTCTTTCCTTTTTGTTTATATTTTTTCCTTAGTCACGTATTTATCTCTAATTTATCTCTATCAGCAATTTCAGAAATGTATAAATGTTTGAATAGCTTCTTTTTCTATTTGAAAAATGTCATAATTTAAATATATTTGATCTGAATCAACTACAATCTATTGTAATATCAAAAACAAAAATGATGGATAAACATATATTTGCAACGAGAGAAACTTTTTTAGGTTAAAAAAAAGTTAACTCATTTCAAACTAATTAGCACAAAATGATACAATGTTAATTAAAGCAATATTACAAAGAAAGATTTTGGAAATGTATAATATAAAAGATACACGGCCATTAGAAGGATTAATTGAATCCAATCTCTTTAAATGTAAGAGTATTGCTTAGTCTTAAAATGAAATTTGAATTTTATGAAGTGGCACACTGGAATTTATAAAGTGATTAAACGTGAGACGAAGCGCTTTGTAATTTCAGTTTTAATTAAAACGTCGAAATGTCCACATTGGAGCCAGGAAAAAGAGCGCGTGCCTGGTGTGATGAACGTTGTAAACGGTTGCGAGCGACTAATTGAATTATAGCACGAATTATTTCGCAAGTTACTTCTGATGACGACTCTTTTTGCTACCTCATGCAGTTAGAATTGAAAACAATGAAAATCTGCATCCGATAATTCTAAAAAAATCAAAATCGCAGATATTTTTAATATCGTTGGTGCAATCGCGAGACACAGGTGTGTAACCGCCCACTAAATTTTATTACCAACAACCACCTATCATTCAGTGATAAAACTCAGGTTGTGAAAACAATACCATTCGCCAGTTTGTTTATAATTGCCGTTGTACTTTTTTCTTCTATTTTTCTAGCTTTTTTATTACTCCTAATTGGTGCAAATTAGAGAAATTCGACAGAGGAAACTAGATAAGTGCAAGTGCCGTGAGCCATTTTCACCACAAAAGCAGTGGAATATTTCATAATTGGATTCAGCGAGCAGTAGAGCAAACTTCAAAAAGACAGTTTTAGTCAAAGTGACATATTTTCAGAATAAAAAACAGGACAAAAGAAGTGTGAATCTATGGAATGGTTTTTAGTTAATTGATTTTGTCCTTTTTTAAAATAGAATTTGGTGATTTAAATTAGAGTTTAATATAGTTCAACTCAGCATTTTATAATCAGAAGAATTAAAATAAATTATAACTTATCTAACCAGTTTTAATATTTAACAGTAAATATATAGAATTTTAAAATAGGAATTCTGCAACAATGTTGAGCCTTAAAAGTATGTAATATGATCCTATCCACAAAGGACTGTGAGAAAGTTTCTTATGTCGACGTAATATAATAAAAAGATTAAAGGCTTTTCTGATCTCGAAAACGCTATGGAAAATTTAAATTTTCTTGATTTCTTGCCTATCAAAAGAAACAAATTTTATAATATTAAAATTCAATGTATGTTTAATGCAAAAATAATTTATAAAAAATATATATATGTATATATAACATTTTTAAAATATAATTCATCCGAGATGATGAAGCGAAATTAATGGCATTTTACTGCAAGGAGTGTTAATATGATTTTCATTTAAAGAATTATCGTATCTTCTATCTAGTTGCATAAGGACGTAAGCCACAAGTATAAATCATATTACTGTACATACAAAAGACCTTTAAGTCAAAGAAAAATATTTTTGCTTACGAAGACCTGCAAGTAGATCAACCGTATATATATATATTCATTTTCACTATTCTAAATGACTGTTTAGCTTAATTTTTTTCATCTGAATTATCAGTTAACTAAATCCTGAATCCCAAGTACCATTTATTTTATAATTTCCGGTAAGAAAAATTATGGGAAAAGTTTAGGAGGAATATAAGAAGAATTAATATGATGATAATATGAAAATTTAGATAAACAAATATTGTCTCAAAAAGCAACTTAGAAAAGTTAACATTTTGACGAGTGGTGATTCGGAAAACGAAAGTGTCATCAAACAGTGAGGAGATTAAATAAAGTGTACGTAAAACGTATGAATAATCGGTAAAATGAATTATGGACAAGCAGAATTTATGATAGGTGGAATTGGGGAAATATTTTTTTCAGATTACGGAAGGAATGGCCTAGCTAATACGTATGCTAATAAAATACTTATTCATCTAATTTCAAATCTTAATTATACATGCCATATATTTAGTATATGCGCATTACCGTAAGTGTAAAAGAGTATCCTCACTGAAACATTCTTGCCTGTTTACCTATGTATTCTTCAACACACGCGAGAAGGGAATAAGACGCCTCGCTCTACGGCAATATCGTGTGACCCTCCCTCCGGAAATGTTACCGCAATACAAGGAGAATGCCAGTTCAGGCCACAGGATGAGTTATTCCGGATGACAAAAAAAGGCAATTGACCATTCAGAACGGGATCGTTCAGTCACGAACAGAGCTTGAAAGGATTGGCCCGGTTATTCAATCGAAGATTTCAAGATGTAGAATTAAATGGATCATGCGCAAAGTATGTACACCATTCTGATGTTGAATTTTGAGAAGATATCTTTTTTCGAGGTAGATTGAAGCACAAGCAACTCTTAAACATTTTTCTAATTAATATTTTTTTATTTTGGAAAGAAAAACTTTGTTTTAGTTTTTACTGAGATAAATGGTGATCTAAATCAAACATTTTTCTAAATATTCCCACATATCTGATGGGACACGTTAATTTTCTGACATATTTAAGAAAGCACAACATACTTTTTTTCCATAGATCTAAGAAAGTACAACTTTACCCTTTTCATCATGCAAGATTATTACTGTTCTGTTCATGTTTGCTTCGTCAAAAAGACATTGTGAACGAATAACCTTTTGTCTTCTGCACTAAACAATATAATTTTACCTTGATAAAACGAAACAATTTTAAACAATATTCCAGTTCATTCAATTAGCTGATGTTTGTGTTTTTGGGAACATGGGTCTTCATTGCTTTTGTATTCTCGACTGAAAGCAGACCTCTGCATACTAAACTTGAAACCTTTTGCTTTGTACGTACGAAACGTATACTACATTTACAGGCTCTTTTGACGCTGTCATTTACATTAGCGAGGTAGAGGGTCTCTTGAGGTATAATCCATAATTGTTATCACTTGTTATTACGTTTATCATATTTTATATATATATATATATATATATATATATATATATTCGTATGTTACTTAAAATATTTTTTTCTTTTTGAAGAATTTGTTTCACTATCTACTATCCACATATAAAGAGTTTTTAAACAAAGAATAATAATCTAAACTTCGGAACTTTGTATTCTATCTTCTTTTATTATAGAAGGTACTTTAAGCTGAAATAAAAATCAAGTTCGATACTCTCAAGCCCTTTAAAGAAAAGTATGTAACCTTAAAATTTACATCGATAGATTCCTCCTCAAATTAGCATCATCCAATCACATCATTGATCAACTGGGGCTGAGCGTGAGCGTTCGACTATAAATTTCAGACGTACTTAGTATCGATTACACTTATTTTTTATTTAACCTCCATCAAATAAAAACGGCGGGGAAAAAAGTAGAATCACACTTTTTAAAAGTTTTTTAAAGAAATAAGAAGTTAGTGCGCAAGCTCTTAGAGATAAGGAAAAATCTTGCTCAGGTAAAGCGTGTCAAGTTACAAATTTAAAAGCATTCCCTTCGCTTATCAATATTAATCGGTAAGTCGTTGGGTGGCATTAAAAGTTATTTAAGCGAGGCGCTCGAATACTAAAACTCTTCTTAGAAAATATCGACTTTCGTATATAGATGTCACGAAAGTTGATAGAAACTTGGAACTTTTCAGAACAATTCTTTTTACTCGTGCCTCCCTAAGATTCCGACAAGGGTATGCGTGCGGAGTATCGTATTTATTGAAACCAGTCAAGCATTATTTTCTCTGAGACAAAATAATTCTAAGTATGAAAATTATTTTCACGCTAAATTAAATTAAAATTATTTCAAAATTGAATGATTTGCAATAGATAATTTTTAGATATTTATTTTGTATTGGGTTTGCTATACAATCCTTCTGAATTTTGAATATAACAAAATTATAACCAAGGAATTTTTTTTTACTAGAATAACTAATAGAGACGTATTTAAAAGTTGATTCTTCATACAATTATTTTCCTCGGAATTTTTTTGCAAGCTCGCTCACAAACTTGTAGCAATTTCATTATTTGGAATTTGGTTTCGCAACATTTGCAACGAACTAATACAATATAGTTCGAGACTGCTTTCGAGCTTTCGACTAGTCCCTTTGTTGGAAATATCTGAATCGTTATCTAAACTGAGTCGTGTATATTCACACTAGCACGTGAGTCCCGAAGGGGACAAATCGTGCTCTGTATTGTGGTACATTGCCGCAGTGTTCTATATCAGTAACGAAAAAGAATATAAAAATAAATATAGAGAAAAACCCAAACGACGAAGGTTTAGTTCGATGTGCTTGCGCCGATTCACGTTGACGTTGAAATCAAGCCTCTGTGTCAGTGGAATTTCTACACAAATACCTACATATATTAATGATCCGAATCATTAAGACGAGATGAGTGCTGCATTGTGAAAAAATACTTTATTTATTCTTTTTAACTACACTACTCTCTAATTCTGGATAAGTAAAAATGAATGTAATGCAATCAGTAAAAAGAATTTGAACAGATGATTAAGGTATTATTTTATTTCATTCATTCAAATAGCAAAATACATTGTAACAATCTTACTTATATTAAAAATAGTGATAACAGTTGTATATTTCGTGTCCGGGCGTGAATTATTTCTAATTTCAGAGCACGATGCAGTTTTAACTAAGTGGTTGAAATTTTAATCGTGAAGCTGAGTTTGCCATTAAGATGATTAATTTTCCATCGTAAAAGATCAATTTTTATCAAATTATATAAATTTTAAACAAATCTGTTGCATTTTTAATTGAGAAACATAAGGCTGAAACCAAAAATAGAATAAATAATTTTTTAGATAAAAAATGAATTTTTAACCAAGAAAAAAAAGATAAATTTTGAACAGAATAGTTACATTTTTAACCAGAGATGAATTTTTTTACTAAAGTTATGAATCTTCAACCAAAAAAATTTGTCTTTAACAAAATAGTTTAACTATTAACAAAGTAGTAGAATTTTTTTAATAAGTAGTTGTATTTTCAACCCAATAATTAAATTTTTAAATAAAAAGGATTAATTCGAAACTAAAGGTATAATAGAAGACTTTTCAAGTAAAAACAATGACCTTTTAGATGAAAATGATAATTAGTGAATAACTGCTAACCAAAAATAGTTGAATTTTTCATAAAAAAGATAAGGCCTCAACGAAAAATGTAATTTTAGATATTTAAACTAAGGGGTCATTCGCAAAATACGTAATTCGTTAATGGGAAGGGAGAGGTCCGTAAAGTGTCATTCTCCAAGCTAAGCCCAATGTAAAAAACATCACGCAGGGGGGTGGGGGTGCCTAATGTTCCTAAAAAATGTATCAAATATTTTGTGAATGGCCTCTGAAAACCCATTTTGTTTTAAATCGAAGACAGGTCATTTTCACACAAAAAAGACAAGAGTTTAACATTATGGTTAGATCCTCAAGCAAAACAGAAAAGCTCGCAAGGAAGAGGTTTTATTTTACCCAAAGAATATAAAATGTATATCAAAGGAGATAAATTTATACATTAAAAATAGAAATTTTTTATTAAAAAAGTTTCATTGTCTACCAAAAAGTTGTTTTGAGTTCAGGAAAAAAATAATTTAATACCAAATTGTTAAGTTTGGAACACAGTAAGACAAATTTTCAAGTTCAAGTAAAGTTTCAAGAAAAAAAAATTAATTTTCAGCCGAAAATGAGTCAGCTTTTTACTTCAGGGTCTATTAATTCTGTTTGAATTTAAGTGCAAAAATGAGAAAAGGGGTAAAGGAAGGGAATAGAGGAAATAATCTAAAGCCTGCGAAAAATAAATATGAACTTTGATGATTTATGGAATTAAGAATAAAAGTTTATATAAACATTGCAGTTCATTTTGCATACATTAAAATCATTTCGGTAAAAAGACGGGGAATTTTCGTTGGAACATAATGTAATATTTTACAGCACACTTTGTAATTTCGGACGCTTATTTTAATTAATGTATTACTATATGTATATCGTAAAGTTTATTCATTTTATATCCATGATCATTTAAAAAATGATATGAGCAGATGTATTATGAGTATTGCGATTTAAACCCTACACTGCAATAATTCCTGTTCTCCTAATGAAGCAGTGGAGTAACTCACACTTGCGGATGAAACTGGGAGTTATTCGTTGGATTCTTAATAAATAAGAAATTTCTATACATATTGTAATCATCATGGTTGCATTTAAACTTCAACTGGCTTCCAAAAAGGATATTTCAAAGGTAATTAAACTCATTACGATTTACAAAATTATAAAAGAAGTGTGCAGACCTCACAAAATATTTATTTTTTGCATTAAAAACTTCTGCCAAATGTCCAAATTTTATTCTTCGTTAAGGTGAACGTTGTACAAGAGATCAATAATGCCTTGGAAATTCTAGAACGGAGCATCCACAGCCCCGGAATCTAAGATTCATGACTGAAGTCACTAGGAATTAGCGCAAAGTAAAGACCAGCGAACAAACTCGTTCGCAGACCATTTGCGAATGGACCTGGGCCGCAATGAATCACTGAATTAACCTAAGACTTTGGAAAATTTAATTAGGCTTTCACGAGATCGGGGCGAGCTCATTCATTATTGCGCCGGAAGGGTAAATTGAGATCCGGTAAAGCGGTGGTGACGCTCCTTGGACGAAGGAAGGAAAGCTCGAGGCTAGGGCGCATTAAGGTGTCCTTAATTGAGGTAATGCGTTAGGGGCGGCTATGTTCACGTATATCTCACGAACAGTGCAATGTAACCTTTACGGGCAATGAGTGGAGTTTCAACGTCCGAGCTTCTGCGGACTGACTACGCTTATACTTAAGTTACGTGGCGTATTTAGTGGCTTGGAGGTAAAGGGGATAGTGCAGCTTCACCCATCGAGCTTAGACGACGTGGCGTTACCTAATGAGTGGCGCGGCGCATCCAGTGGCTTAGAGGTGGACGAGATACATGGGTAGGAACGAGAAGGCCGATAAAACTGTTGGCCACCTAGCTTTCTCTTATGTATCCCCTGCACCTTCAAGCTGATTGATGGGCCACGCCACATGAGAGCCGCTACGCCATCGAAGCTTGTTTTATAAAACTGCACTCATAAGGGCGAACGGGAACGCTGACACCACTTTTCAGAAACTTTGCTCACTTATATGTATCCCCTTCACTTCCAAGCCACTGGATACGCCACACCACTCGCATTTAAGTAAGGCAAGGCTGTCCAAGTCCGGCTGGTAAAAATGCACTCAATAGTGGCGAAGAATGCACGCGTTAAGCGGCCAATTCAGTTTTAAGTCAGCAGGAGCTCAAACTACCTCCATCCAAAACTACCGACGATGGCGAGCTTTTAACGCTTCTGGCAACGAATCAAGCTTCGAGAGCTCATAAATAAGATTTATCGCCAAGTCGGACACGTTGAGAGCAACGGAATAGCGCGCCCTGATACGAAACAGCCGCTAGGGAAGCTAACCTACTCTTCTTATGGCCTCAGTAATGTACAATGATTTGTTCCGACACCCAAGGGGCCGATTTTATTCTATCTTGGTGAATTATTCATCACCTCCAAGCTTCAATCGCGCCTTTCCTAAATTCGCGTCACATTGCAGACTTTTCGCACCAAAGCTCTATCGAGTGGATTCGCAGAGTCAAAAGCAAATTCAAATCATGAGTCAACCTGCGAATCAGTTCTTGTCTTGCCATTTTTGTCTTGGATTGCAAAATATTTATTTTCGAGATTTATAGCTTCAAAGCTCACATCAGTGCAATGCATGGTAGCAGTGCTTAAATTATTTTATTCGATTGATTTTTTTTACTGAAATACCTCACTGAAAAATAATCGATAATACATTTTTTGATTAAATTCATCAAAAATATACATAGAATCATTGAATATTAATAATTTAAAACTGATCCGAATATAGATGATGCATTTAGCTTGAAGAATACAATTTTTCATCCTGCTCATTTTTGCTAAAGCATCTTTAATAGGATAGTTTCTTATTGGCATCGAAAATACATACGTATGTAAAGTTTAAAGTCGATTTTGTCTGTGAATGTGTCTCTAATTTTTACAACAAGTTTCTACCCTTAAATACATAAATTTATACACACATACATAAATTCATTCATACATACCGACATGCTCACAGAGCAAACAAAATAAAAGGTTGTAAAAATGGAGCGAAATGGAATTGGAAGGTTTGCTGGAAAGAGCAAAAGGGCGATTTCCAAATCAGTCCTTCTATTTCCAGTCCTCTCTTAAGATTTCTTGTCACTTCCGTTATACCTGGAAGTGCCTATTTTTCCCATACAGTACTTTTTTTATTTAAGGATATTGAAACCGAATATTTTTTTGTATTATTACATTGAAAAATTGAACTATCTCCAAACTCCCTGAAAATTCTTGAGTATGAAGCTAAAAAAATTAAAATTAAAAATTTAAAAAGAAATAAATGAAACAAGAAAGATAAGCTTTAAGATATCAACCGTATTTCTTTGGTGTTATGTACCTAAAGTGTGATAATAAAATATTCGAATGTATAATAATAATAATATTTATAATACAAAGTTATATATAATATAGTATATACTTAGCCTACATTGTCAGTTTTGGAACTATAATTGAAAGGCAGCACATCAAAACGAATGAACCTAAATTTGATCAAAAAGAGATTATTGGGTAGAAAATTCTAAATAAATCAAATACACCTTATCATCAAAGAAATCTTTTATACATCGTTTTCTTGATTATGCCCAAAAAAACAACCAAAAAAATCGTAATTGAACAGTTACCAAAATACGTATTGATCGTTGATTTAGCGTCGCGAAATCCGAATCTGAGATAAAATTCGTGAAAAAATTTTTTTTTTCTTTCAAAAACCTCCCCCTTTTATTTGCTCAAAAGTGATTGATTTTTGTAATAATAATTTTTTTTCTTCCTTCAGATGATAATAAATTATAAACTAAATTCACAATTTTTATTGAAATTGAGAAATCGATTCTTGAGTATCATAAAACTGTCTTACGTTGTGCAACGCTTTAATTGAAAGTTTAGTTTTTTCAGTAATTCTCCCAAAAGTCGTAACATTTTTTGGAACACTTGAAGACCTAATTTTGCAACTGATACAACTTTTCTTGCTATTGACACGCGTACACAGTACACATTCACAGGATACAATTCCAACGTAATGCGTCGCCTGCGTAGGCATGCAAATTTCTCATCGAATTCAAGAGAAAAAGAGATTTGCGCTTCGAATGCAGCCCTGCGCCTGCAAGCTGAAATTGGCATCCGTCTGAAGCGCTGAGTCCTCGAGTCAGACGACCTTTCACCAGCCGATCTTATTTCAGACTGAAATCAGAAAATACGACGCGACGCTTCTCCTGACAAGTTTCGACAGTCCTTACACCTTCATTCCTTCCTTGAGAACTGCAAACATAGATAGACAAAGACGTCAGCTTAGGATTTACTCGAGCAGGTGTGAGTCAATTAGGAAGGATTGTGACGAATAGAGATTTAAAGTATGAGATAATTGTTTCGTTCAATGTTGCAGAAAGTCAAATTTGCGGCAAGCCACATTGCGGCATCTTTCCTTCGAAAAAAGTTTGAGTTCATAAAAAATTAGTCTTCAATTATTTGGTTATGCCTTCCCACCCTCCTACGAGACATCAGAAAGGGCTACATGAAAAAAATTTATACCTAAAAAGGTGACGAATCAGTAGTTGGGTCTCGGATAAGAGAAAAATTCATTAGGTATTAATGTATTTTCGTAAATAATCTTCGAATTTCGAGAAAGAATTGGCGAATTCGATATGACAAGTATTTACGCACTCATGGTTCATGTTTAGAAACTGTCGAGTTCGAGGGTTCAAATCCTCAGAGCTTTTGCGAATTTATAAATAAAATATATAAATTAAATCGCACAACTAAAATTTTTCCCTTTTTATATTTAAGTCTAAAATTTTCAGACTTTTCGTAGAATATTCTAACTGTTCGTAAAATGCTCCAAATTTATCCATACATTTTTCATAGAAATAAGGATTGAATGTTTGTTTTTTTATCCCGCATCCGAGATCTAGCTACAAGTTTGTGACT
>JAAAKG020145766.1:0-13660 GCA_010014905.2 Druon quercuslanigerum | reverse complement strand
TTTTTACGGATAAATTTTTTCCGTGTATGAGTGTTACTTACATTATTTCTGTGATTAATCACAGCGGTGTCTTTCCGCCAATGTGACTCACCGACAATGTCACTTTCCCCCAATTGTGACGGACCACAAATGTGACTTCCGGGATCTGGCATGACGAAACCTCGAAAACACAGAAATTTAATATCAAGGTATTAAAATGTACCTAATTGGTTTTGAACGCCAAGATTAATTTTTCATAAATGGCGCTCATTAATTTCTATTGCAGTGATTAATGGCATTTATTTTATATACAGGTTTAATCAAATATAAAGCTAATTAATGGCAGGTATATTTCTCGATAGGTAAAGATCAATATTCAGCTATTTAGCTGTGAAATATTCAATGACTTTAATCGGTAATTTAATGCATTAATTACCCATATTTTGATATAAGCACAATATTATTATAAATATTAAAGACATGTAAGTCCTATTCATTTTTCACTTTTCCTTTAAATTAAATGCTAATCTAATGCACTAATTACCCATATTTAGATATTAACACTATATTCTTATAAATAATAAAGACATTTAAGTCCTATTCATTTTCCACTTTTCCTTTGAATACTAAAGTTTTTCTCGAATTATGTCAAAAAAGTACTTGTATCAAAGCACAGTTTAGTCAAGTTTTAAAGCTATGGACGAGGTTTTTTTTTTAGAAATTATGGCTAAAAAAGTGCACAAAATTTTGTCACGCATCTGTTTTAATATCAAATCTAAAATGAAAGATTTATTAATAGTAGTAAAACCTTTTTTTAATTGTTTGAGTTTTACATTTTCCAGTAAAGGATTTGCAAATTCACTTGAAAGTCTGTCCAACATGTTTTTTTATCTGGTAACGCTGCTCTGCAATTTAGGGATAAAACAATAAAATTGTTATATGAACCATTTATAACCCGGACTAAAATTGTTAATTTTGTAGGTTCAAGGCACCAATATCCGAAGGTGCATCAATTGTTAAATATAGGCAGATATTTTTAATGATAAAGAGTGCATTTTAAGAAACAATATTAAAATAACATCAGTACTACAGTAATGCAGGTGGTATAAGCCAAAAAATCTGAAAAACTCGCAGTTTTTATAAGGGAAATATATTCCGAATTCAATATCTGTTATATTTGTTTTTTAGATCAACGTTTTCGTTTAAAAACCCAATTATGATTGTAAGAAGCCATACAAAAATTTAATTTAATTATTATATGTGGCTATTATTATAGTTTAAATAATTATTACTTCAGGGATTTATTTTTTAAATAAAGAGCACTGGAACAAAGCCTTTTTACACTGTTTAAAATTCCAAATACACACCTGATATTTCTTATTGAACTATTGACTTTCGAGCTTTCTTTCTTTTAATTAGCATCATTAGTAATAAATACATTCCTAATGATAAAAGAGATATTTCGGATTTCAATCCAGTACAATCCGATTTGGCTTTCCGTCCTCCCAGATTTTTTAAATAAGACTTGATTGGCCAATCGGGTGCATCCTGTCTCCATGGTGGGGCGCTTTGGCGAATCACAGGCATCGTAGAGAATATAGATAAGAACAACATAACCTGATACCTCAGTTTCAGGTCACCCCTGAAGAAGTGAACTGCTATGTTAACAAAACGTCGGCAAAATTCGTAGTTTTGTACACGATTGAAACCCTAAATATCTCTTTTATCTTAATGAATCATCGTGAAAGCGATGATTGATGATGACAAAAGTTGGGAAATTTTTTGTTTTCAAAAATCTCATTTTCTAAGATAGTCATCTTTTTTACAATTATGTAAAAGATTCTATGCACAAAATTCACTTTTAATTTGAATTGAGATAAAACTAATAAACAGAGCATAATTTAAGTTTTATACCAAAAGAAAACTGTTACAATAAATTCATATTTTTAAATCTACAAAATAAAATACTTTATTCTTTTAAAATAATGATTTCAAACATTTATTTTTAATAAGCGGTTTCAAATGTTTTCAATCTAAAATTCTTCGAGAAAAAAATTTTTAGCTTGGAGATATACGGCGCGTGGCTTAATTGTGTAAGAAAATTTCTGAACGGATAGCCAGATTTTGTCTGCTCGAAAAGCGGGACCTGGATTCATGCATGAAAAAAATTATTTAAATTAGAGGTACCGCTTTAAAGAAAGGTTAATGTTTTTTTTTCAAAAAAGGTTTCTTAGGTTATATTCAACTTTAATGAAAAACAATAATAACTCCATGGCTGATAGAATGAAAACAATCGAAAATTATTTTTCTCGATTCTAGTACCAGTAAAAAATGAATATTCTTCCATTCTTCTGCCCAGTTCTGGACATTTGAAAAAATGTTTAAAAAAATGTCGCTAACTAAAGTTTCATCTAAATAATTCAGAAAATTGTGAGTTAAATTTCTTCTACAATTTTACAGTTATTTCAACAAATGTGACTACTTTTTTTTATGAATTATGCATGGCCTCTCTGATTAAATTTTAATAAACGTTAAAGCCCGAAATGATTAATGTGTTGCATTGTCGTATATCTGGTGGACATCATTTTATATTGCTGTACTGCGCTTCATTGTTCGTGCTTATTGCATATTTATCTTTTCATAGTTAAGTACTGTGTGAAGCTAAAGTGTCGGAAAATGGAATTTTTCAACTAGTTTAAATTATAAAAGAACGTGAAACTGAAATTAATTTTCAGCCTAAACTACGCTCATTAACCCTGGCTCTCTGTACAAGCGAGGGCAACATGAAATGGTTACGATCACGCGACGCATACCTGAGACATGCTCTTTAAAACTTGTATGGCCTAGTACTTGAACAACATTAGTGTCGACTCACATGCTATTCTGGCATTGATTTTTACCTGTAATTAGTTTCAGAGAAAGAGCCTGCAAGCTCCAAACCATCATTTGACCAAGCGTAATTGATATTAATTTCTTGACTAATTTATGACAATATCCTGATAGTAAACACTCTAAAAAATTTCGTAGTTAACTATCCTTTTATGTAAGTATGCATTAAAAATAATATTTTGATTGAAACTATTTTGAGAAAAAATATATTGTTCATACAATACGAAATATTTTTACCGCTTTATTTACGCATTCCCATTTTCATCATGAAATAAAAGAAAATATAGACTCTGAAAGTACACAAGCTTTCTTATATCTTCGACCTTGAAATATTTTAGTTGGAATTCTTTTATTGTATGTTTTAAAAATTATTTAATTTGTAATAATTTGCAGATTTTTGTTTTGAAGATTTTAGAGTTAAAATCGTTTAGTTATTAACTTCAAAGAGATCAATGAAAAAACTGTTATCTAATGAACTCTAATTTTTCATGGTATAGTTTAAAAAAATGTTATATATCAAGATAACAAATATTCTTCCATTCTCAACAGAAGAAATCATACGAGAATGCGTTAAACATCCTCCCTACTATTGGAAAAATTATAAGATTTCGATGTTCTTTATTTAAGTCATTCAATTTTAATTAAGTTTCAATTGCTGTAATTGTCTGAGAAAATATGAATCCAGAGAAAATTACTCATTAGTGTAATATTTTATATTCTGCACACATTGTAGTTATTATTTCCTGATCGATCTTGTACCATTACTTTGTCATAAGAAAGAAGGCCAATCAGAGTAGTATTACGATAGTTAAACGCAACTTAAACATACTTCAGAATGCGGATTATTAAGTTTCTTTTTCCCTTTACTCTCCGAAAGTTTTTCTGAAAGGTAAAGATTTGTATCAATTTACCATGTATAAAACTTCTTTGCAGAATACTTGAGAATAAAAACTTACTGCAAAGAGAAAAATGGTTTAGCTGTCCGAGCTAAACGCCTAGCTGCGATATTTGAACCATTTATTCCAGTGTATTAATATCTTTGAAATAATTAAATACAGTTTTTTTAGATCCTTTGCCTTTTCACTTATAATTACTTTACAAAACTTACGAGATGGTTCATCGATTTGCGGCTCTTTGCAGATATTCACGAGTTTAAAGTGCAGCGGAAACGGGGAGTTTTAACTGGAAAACTTTTACTCTAAAAGGTTGATGAATCTTCACACAAATTGTAGTTCTTTCTAATGCATACTCTTTAGCGAAGAAGATTTAATGAAAAATTTGCTTAACTAGGAAGAGATAAAAAGTTGTCGATCGTAATGCTTTCCGCTGACACTCATTAGCTTTGAACTGCAAGAAGAAGGTTCTTGGAAGTCGAAGGAGTTTCACGGAGCAGTTTTCTCGAGTTAAGTTTGTACATATCTTAAAGGAAATTGATTTTGTTTCTGTCGATTCTCTGCATTCTTTTACATTTTTTCTGGGAGGAATAATATTCGTAACATTTATTAAAGATTATTCAAGATTTTATTTGCGCATAAATATCTATGTCTAATATCTATATATATTCAAAAAATATATCACTTTATTTTTTGTGATATCATTCATCGTTTATGAGAAAAAAAATTATATTAAAAAGAAATTGGATAGGCAAGAAGATGGGGATTTTTAGAAAATGTGGATTTTTCATTGAATTATAGAAACATTAAAAAATAGATGATATTCAGGAATATTCCACAATTTTCCAGTATTTTTACAAAATTTCTGCTACTATAAAAAAAAATCTTGACACTTTTATGCAGGTAAAACTACTTTTTAGGCATGACATTTTATTATATATAATTTTTTATTCTTTCTCAGAAATGATTCAAGGGATCGCAAAGAACAAGAGGCATTTTTGTAGAAGTTTTCTTGATGTATAAACTCTGTGCCAACAGTTTTCTAAATATGAGACAAACCTAAATTTTGAGCCAGACTGAAAAGTGTTTCTCCTTTTCTTTGATCACTGTTATAGGTAAATTTTCAATAATGTGGTTATTTGAAACCGTAAGTCAGAAGTAAAACCTTTACCATAAATAAAAAAAAATAATAAGTTTAAAAAATTTGAAAAAATATGTAAATATTTAAATTCTTTCAAATTTGTAAAAGTTTTGATATTTTAGAAATATAAATAAAGTTACAATATCCCACAAATTTCTGAAATTTTTGGTAAATTATGGTAATTTTTCGTAAATTACGATAATTTATCGGTCACTTATCGCTTTAATTTGGTCGAATTTGTAAAAAATCTGCCATCGCAATCAACTGGTTCTTGACGATCACCTCTTGTGAGCACAAAATGTGTGCGCATAGATGTATAATTTTCATAAATCACCTCTGAAGTCCCGTTTTTTCTCCCTAGGAATCAAAAGTGTACTTCTGTTCCCTCTATCGTGACCATTCTTGAAAAGCATATTCATTCTACTTATAATGAACTTGGATAAAGTTTGATATAATTTAAATAATTTTTATAGCACAATCTATGATATTTTTCTTGTAATGAAGTATACCTTATAAAGAATAAGAATAAACTTACCAAATTTTAGAATGATGAGAAATTTTGCTTTAAAGCTAAGACGCAGGAATATGACATTTAGAACATTGCTTGTTTTGAATAGTTGAATTTTAACGATTTAAAATTAAAAATTCTGTCCTTTTTGACACTGTAAGTTGAAGAGATTAATTTACATATAATGTGTATGATAGAAAATTATGCAATTTTGAATTTTATTGTTAGAACGTTTCCATTTTGAAGATATAAAATTAAAAAATTATCAATTTTAAAGATTTTAACTTGAAGTTTGTACACTTTTATACATGCGGAATTGAAATTTTTTGCATTACAAACAGTAAAAGTGAGAGCATTGATTCACTTTTTAGAAATTTTTATAATCCTATAAAAATATGTTAGTTAACAATTGTAATATTTTTCCGAAAAGTAACTAATTCATCTATAGCATGTAATGACATATAGTCAATGTATACACAAATGCAATATGCAGATTTAGTTATTAAAAAATTACATGTATATTTTTCAAAAGAACAAAAAAAAATCAACAAAAACTCATCAGATCTTCATTGCACGTTTAAGGAAAAGATAAAGGGAGATTTAAATAGTAATGAACTAGTTAGAATATTTATTTCATTAACCCTGGTTTCGAAAATCAATCCCAAACTTAACAGCTTGTAAGAGGGTGACAAAGAAAAGTTATTTTTCACGTATTCGAATAATGTTATCACAAAGAAGAATGTTATCAAATTTCAAAGTAACTAAATGAACACTCGTTAAGACATTAAATGGGGAAGCAAAAGTGACCTATATATAGAGAATTATTTACATATAGAATTAGTAATTGAATAAAAAAAAATATTATAAAAGTTATATACCGTCACAGAAAGTGAGCGTATAAAGCTGCTTCGTATAATCATGAGTGCAAGAATAATATGCATAGAAGAGAAGGTCAAAAGAGAAACAGTTATCGAGTTCTGTAATTAACTATAACAGTAAACCTGCTCCAGTTTTGAGTAGACGGTGATCCACCTTGATGTCGCAGCTGGGCTGTTATTTCAGCGAAAAGAAGGCACGAGAAGCACTTGAGTTGCGAGGAAATAATGTTCCCACGTGCAGGTTTCATGCGTCATATATTTGGACGCCAGTCAACGACATGTTGAGCTGCGTCTGGGGTCAGAGCGGGAGCGGTGTTCCCTCATGCATGGTTCCTTTTCTTGGTTCCCACCCGACGAGAAACCAAGGAAAGACGCTATAGATAGGTAACGTAGCATAGGTACGAGTACATACGTGCCGCGACCTTGCACCACGTTCAGTTTTATCCGTAACCACCAGCCGTAACTACCCCGACAGAAGTGAGTAGTACTCTTTCGTTTTCTCCGTTTTCTCTGAAACGATCAAGGCGGAAGGCATAACGTACAGTTTCTGTACGGCCTGCGCCCCCTGTTCGAAGCCTGAAAGCATACTACTCAAAGAAAGCTTATTTTCCAAACCCTCTAAATCCTCTTTTCAACAGCTTTCAAGCTCTATTCCTTAGAAAGAGTTTTATAGACCTGCACCACTTTTCTTAAATAAAAAAAGAAACAAAAAATTGCAAACAATAGGAAAGCATAGAAGGGTTTCGTTTTACCTATATACTTATGGTATCGTACACAAAAGTTCCCTCTCTTAGAGTGATACATTTTGTATAGGTACTTTGTGTTTGAACTTCCGGAACTTTTTCACTTTCTTGTTAAGTTGAGTTCTTTTGTCTTCTTTAATGAATAATCTCTCTTTCTTATAATAACCGTAAAGTCGATGAATAACTCTCGGCGTAACCTACATATCATCGCTGGATTTGAGATTTTCATGTCATACGGAGTAGGAGCATAGATGGGCATGGTAATCTCAAACCAATGTTTCTGAAAGCTTATTTCTGCTAAATTAATTAAATACCGTCAACCGAGGTATTCATGGATTAAATAGGTTTTATTTTTAATGTCTATAGTGAATTTTTTGAAAGTTTGCACTATAGGTCCATAATACGAGGATGCCGATATCCTTTTGTAATATAGAGTGATATGACATTGTCGCTAACTTTTCATTTTTTCTAGCTTTCAATACATTCTACCAATTTCTGTAATTTTGTCAATCTGAATATTTTAAAGTTTCGATAATTTTTCGAATTTCTTAGCAAATTTTAATTTCACAAACTATGGTTATTGTACAGAAAACTTTCTACTTGATACAATTTTTTGCATCGTAGATGTTTTTAGTGAGATTTCATTTCATTCTGAATAAAAATTTGTGATAAGCAAAATACTCATTTCCGAATAATAAGGATATCTAATAATCAGCATAATATAAAACATATAACTAGTTTTTATATTAATAATATAAGTGGAACTATAACTATAAATAGTGTTTCCATTTTTTATTTTTCCGGATACTCATCTAGCGGAGTTACATTGAAATTTGTATACAAATCGAGTTGAGGGTGTAATTTCTAGGTCTCTTGAATTACTAAAAAAACGATTAAAAAAGAGTTAAAAGAGGGGAAAGTGGAAAAAGAATTTATGAATTATACAAATAGATAAAAAATCTGAATTTCCTATAAGAAGTGATGCTTGAGCGTCATCTAAATAATTTATCCTGACATTTGAAGACAAATCGGTTGAATATTGCAGACTGCACGTGGACTGAACTTCAACAATAATTAATGAATCCATATTTCCTAAAAAAAAAACTCCATTACAAATGAATGTCATCAATGCATCATGAAATTTCAGGATGAATCATGAATATTTTAGTTTTCAGGTCGACTGAACTGCTAAAATGGATACATTTTTCCTGTTTTAGGAATCTGCTGTATCCAGTTTCAACGTAATGGACAATGCGTATATGCCCAAATATTCACAAAAAGGTCTAAGTGCATAGATGGTTAGAGGAAATATATTCGCTGTTTTTTGATTTACTTGGCATTGATTCACTATCACAAGTTTAGATAATATAACTTAAATATATCTTTATTAAATTAGAAAATAAATTAGCAAAACATTTTAAATTAGTTTCTAATTCACTATATTTCATTTAATTTATAATTTAGATAGAAAGCATAGAGTAAAAAACTTTAAAGGGCGTTAGATGTGAGAATGTGCAGGGGTTAAAAATGGATGTGTAAGAAGATAAGGGCATGCTGTTACGGGAAATAAGGTCGGAATATAGGGGTAAGTTCGCAGAGAAGGGAAGTAGTCAGAACTAGTCAGAGTGACAGGCCACTTTCCACTTCCTACTTTTCACCTGTCATGATTTTTTGTAATTAGTGACGTTTCAAAATTTAGCGGTGACGTGTGTCGTGAATTAAAAAAAATTAAACACTTTAAAAGTTTGAAGTGGAAAGTAGGATGTGTGATGTGAAAAAGTTCCATAATCGCCACCTGGGTAAGGAGGATGGGAACAGGAAGGGGTGTGATTTTACTGTATAAACATATAATGATGTGTAATGCAAATAATGTTCCTGGTCCGTAAATGCGAACGTGCTTTCCCTAATATGTGTAAATCATTAAAAACCATTTTTTTGAGATGGAGCTTTTTTAAATCTAGGAAACATATTTCTTTAGGATACCGGGTGGAGTAATTACTTTCCGGAAGAAGTAGCGCATAAAAGAGAAACATGTGTATTTTTTGCTGTCGGAGGAACAAGAGGATATTTTTTTAGTCCCGAGCACAGGTACCCGCTTCCGAGTTGCGATCGATGGCCCAAGTTATCTCGTATTCACATGTTCGTTGGCAGTGTCCTATCGCTTCGTTCCCTCTATCTTTTTCTAATATTCTCCATATGATATTAGATAATAACCGTTGAAAGAAAATGGGTCATTGCGTCTCGAGATAGAATTGAATTATGACATTTTTAAAGTTGAATCCGATTCAATTTTATTTACGTAAATTTTACTGCAATATTCAAGCAAAACTTTGAAAGGTTATGTTATGTTGAGCCAAGCTCTGTTTAATTATACAAAAAGCCATAAATAATTTATTATATCCCAGAGGACGTATTTGGAACTTTTATCTATAATCCTAGACAGCATTCAATGTTGATGGTTTGTTACTGATAGCTCATTTTCGATAAGTTAATACCAAATATTTGGTCAACATTATAAAATTATAAATGGGACACCTAAAGTGTAGATATTTTCATTAGTAGAGAGTGTTTATATTTGATCAAAAGTCACTTTGATGTGATTTTTTAAATAATATATATTCAACTAAAAATTATAAATGCGAAATGTTTCTTTGATGCAACGAATTTTTTTTATTTAAAGAAATTTATTTGGTTGAAAGAAATTATTTTTTGCTTCAATCAAAATTTTGCTTAACTTTAAAATAATTTTCTGTTTTTAATATATTCGTAGTCAAGTGAAAAAATTACTTAAAATAAACAGTTTCCATGTAAATATTACCCTTTATACTGAACCCGTATAAAAGAAGAAAATTATTCATTACATTAATCATATATTTAGGACATTTAAAAATACATGTTAAAACTTTTAAGGGTTAAGAAGTATAACAATTTGAATATTTAGTTAGGTTTATTATTGGAAATTAAGATGGTACCTTAATTTATTATAAATTCACATTAGCATATATAATGTAATTTTTACTAATTAAATAAAATTACTATAATAAATCTTAGTGTCACAAATAAATTCTCTCATTTGATTCTGTTTTGTGACTCTTTGGAAATACAATAGATTAAGTCATTTCAATTCTATTGAAGGCCAATTGGATATAATTTTCATAACACCTTCAAATATCACCAAAAAATCGCGAAAAAATTTTTCCGGGATAAAAATAGGGACCATAAAGAACTGATTTTTATAAAGATCATATTGATCTTTTTAAACGAATATTTAAGTTCTAGCTGTACTGGTAGCAGATACGTTTTTAAATTAATTTTATTCTGTGAAAAAACTTGTTAAAAGGTCATTCCAATTAAAAATAGCTTACTTCATGATTGACTGATTATATTAGAGATTAATGTTAGGAATTTTAAGTTTACATCGTAAACTTAATCTTTCCTAGGAAAATTAAAAGAAAAATAAATACGTCACAAAGTAGTATAACTAAAGTACTAATAATCACTTTCGTGCTATAAAAAGTATTATTAAAAAAATAGTGTGGCACTCTGTTGGCTGACTCACGAAGAACACTATACATATATTTGTACAGTAGACATTATGGCGCTGATACGTGTATATATATATATATATATACTGCCTCAATTCTGCGAAAAGTGGGGGAATGAAAAATGTCCTCTGGGTCGCACTAACTAGCAAAGCCGGCGTCCATGCCTCGTTTATATAAGAACACCATTTTGTAATTGTTAGGGCATGTGATTGTATTGACTAACATGTCGTCTGCGAACTACTACAAAATGCTCTGATTTAAAAAAAAAAGTATTGCCACTAGTGCAATGTCCGACCTGCGGTCACGTATCGAGTGCTCCAACAAATTACAACACTTAATCTTTACTATCCAGCGAGAATTCTCCTACCGGTGACCGGAAACTTTTAGCGAAAAAAAAAAATCATAAATGCGCGCCGCACAGTTAGTTGGTTATATATATATAACATTATAATGTTAGATGCAGATGAAAGTAACAGTCGTCCTCTTCCCTGCAGATAGAAAGAAAATAGATGAGCAGAGCTCGTCTGCTGTCATAACGAGAGACGCTAAAACAATAGTTCATTATTCCGATAATCAGCAGGGAAACCAGTTTATTTTAGAACATGATAATCCCTAAATAAAATATATATTTGCATGAAAAAGGAGAAAGAAATCACATTTTATCCGATAATTGCATCTAAATGCTACAGGTATTAAATTAAAGAAAATATGGACTATATTTATTGTCAAAAATGTAATGCTGCGAAATGTAAGAAGATAATAGGTTCAGAAATATTTTACATAATCTTTTATGCATGTTTATAATACGGTTGATTCTAAACGTACGGACCTGGAAAGCGGAATGGGGAGCTGAGAATCTTGGCAGGTCCGTACACTTAGACTCGACCGCGTAATAAGCGTATAAAAACGTACGGACCGTCAGGATGAGACACAACATTAAAATATACCTAACAAACACTTTAGGTTTCAAAACGCATTTGAATTACGAACTTTTTCTCTATGCGAATCTTCAAATTTTGTAAGGTACAATATATGAAATAATCCAAATTCCAGCGGTCATGAAAAATAATGTATTAAAGTAGACTCTTATAAAGCGCCAGTACTTGGAACAGAGGTTTTCACTAAGCGCCCCCGTGGTTTGGCAGCGCCCCTATTACATGGTGGGCAATTCTGTCACACGCATTAGCGGATTATTGTCACGCTCAAGGTAATTACCGAATTTTGAGTTAATGGAAGGGAGAGGAACTTAGCCAAATACGCGTTTTTTGGAGAATACACTTTATTAGAGTCTATTGTAGTAAGTTTTGAATCTAGTACTTTTTCCCTCAATTATAAATAATAAAAAACAAATATCAAAAATCAATAAAAAATAAATAATTAACAGAAATCCAATACACTTAATTAAGAAAAAAGTACTGTAACCAATAATAATTACTTTTTTCCTTTTAATTTTGTACAAATCACAAATAGGAAATGTATTTGCCTTTAATTGTGAAAAAAATTATGAAAAATGGAATTTGGTCGGGCAGTCTAATCCTGGGTATGTTAATAAATTGTTTGGGGCTGAAAGATATTGTTTTCCAACATAAAACGCGAGACCAATTTTACAGCACAACAAAAAGGTAAATCTTCTCAAAAAAGCTGCCTTCGATTTTTTCTTCATTTTTTTAGATGCATTTGCTAAAGTATTCATTCTCATAGAAAAAATTATGTTTTATAATATAGGAGAAACTTTTCAAAATATATATTTTTTTAACTTTCTAAGTTTTATGTCTTACAGAAGCTAATATGTATAAGTATGATATGTATTTACAAAATTTAGAAATGTTATATCTTTTAGATTTTGTATAGAAAATGGATAAAATTGCGATTTTTTCACCTGTTTTCAATAATTTTATTTTTAACTTTGCAAAGTAACAGTAATTGTATACTCGAATAAGAAGAAGCGGAAAAAAGGGAAAAGGCAAAACTAGGAAAAAGAAAAGAGGAAAATTAATCAAAACAAATTAGAAAAAATCCTAATTTCATTAGTTTTCTTACTAAATGTATTAATTATGTAACTATATATATTCTGCAAATGCACAGTTGAAAATATTTTAAAATTTACGCAATTTTAACGTTACAAAAGCAAGGGCAAATTTTACGAAATTTCCGATCTCTTTTAGTTAACCTTAAATTCGAGAAAATTGTAACTAAATTTTCAGAAATTTGCCATATAATTACGAAGTTTTAACGGGATTTTGGTGAATTTACCTTCACTTACGAAAACAATTTTTGTAATTTTTTGTTACATCTAACAACATAAAACTTTCGATACTCGAAACGCAAAACATTTGTGTTACAAGTTTTTGAATCTTCGAATACAATGTAACAGAAAATTACCTAACTTTAAATAAAAATGATGAAATTTGTTACTAAGTTTTCCTAAAGTAATCTTGAATTTACAGACCATTGGACTTAAATTTCTCAAGTTTATTCTAAATATCGGATATTGATCTTCGGGATGACGTAGCTTTGCTGGAAGAAGAAAAATCACGAAGTTATTAAACTTCATCAGATAAATAATTTGTAAAATGCCAACATTACAAGTTGCCGAAATTAGTAAATTCATAAAATTCTAAATTACCGAAATTTTAAATTGAAGAAAAAAATGCTTTGTTTAGTATGAAAAATATTTTATTGAATGGATGATTTAAAATTCACTGTTTCAGGTAATTAAAAATTAAATTTTCTAGCTTACAAGCATTGAGTGTAAACATAAATTTTTTGAAAGCTTTGATTCTTGGAGATTAACTAGTTACGAGTTTGCTTTTATAATCATTCCGCAGTGCTTACATACATGTTCACATAATCTTTCATTAGTCCCCGAGCAGAAATACAAATATGGATCTAATTGGGGCCAGATCGGGCAAAATTTGGCCCAAATCGGGCTATCTAGATGGGGCCAGACTCGAAATGAAACGCGATACCCGATCGGGGCCCAAGTTCAGCGCCTAAAGATAACCCAATCTGGCCCTGCTTGGGCCCATATTAATTAATTTTTATTATTCATATTTAAAAGGTTTTTTATATAAAACAATATTA
>JAAAKG020145765.1:0-10817 GCA_010014905.2 Druon quercuslanigerum | reverse complement strand
CGGAACCCTATAAACGGGCTCTCCAGGATAAATGTTGGATCCTTTTAGGGCTCCAGTGTGATTGGTGGATCCTTATAAACAGGCTCTCCAGTATGTATCCTCGCGAATTATGACGAATGCGCAAGCAGGATAGAGAGTTCTAAAACAGCGACTAATACCAACGAATCTACTAATCCCTTGCCGCTTTCGCGACCGTGTTTAGTAGAGAAGTACCAGGTCATGAGTACCTGCCGGATGAATGGTGGGCCAATATAATATATAATAATAATAAAGTTCCTCGGTGGCTCAGTTGGTTAGACACTCGGACTTCACCTCAGAGGTCCGGGGTTCGATCACTGAGCCGGTACCTCTGAAACTTTTTCTATGTACCTTTACCGAGGTTCTGGTGGTTCGGAACCCACCTAACGCTGTAGGTCTCCCCATCGTGCACTTGACTGCAACCCAGTCCGTCATTGATGGGGTAAAAACCTAGGCTTTGTTCAATATTTTGGAGAATTAGGGTCAAAGACAAATCATTAATTATCGACCTCGTTTTGATGCCCCGCAACTGAGTTTTAATTCTAATAATAATACTTGTGCGTACTGCCACAGACCAGGACATTTGATTAAAAATCGCTTTCAAAAAATTATAGATGGTGATCCAAAATTACAACAATTTTCTCAACAGAATGCACAGCAACAGAGATATTCATACCAGAGAAACGCGAGAACCCCCCTCAACCAGGGTGCAGCAAGGGAGGTTACAACTACCAAGAAATAAATGTACCCATTGCAATCAGTAAACAAGAACCAAAAATGAAAATAGAAAAAGTGAACGTAAGTATAGGAAGTTCGGTACCTTATGCCCCTCTAACTATTGAAGGTTTAAATAAACCTGTGTGCATGATAGTAGATACAGGTGCCGGACCAAATTTAATTAAAAAGCGTTCTATTCAGGATAGTTTATCTATAAATGAAGCAGAGGTACTTATATTAACTGGAATAAATAGTAACGCAGTTTATACTTTAGGACAAATTTAAGTTATTGTTTGCGGATATTTAATCATATTTATATAATGTAATTCCTAAAGAAGTACCTGTAGATTATGATGACATTCTAGGTTTTGAATTCTTTTCAAATAATGACGTTAAAATTAATTATGAAACCAGAAAACCTGATGTAAAAGTCCAATTTTTTCCCCTTATAACCGGTGAAATTATAACTATACCAGCTAGATCGATTGCAGATTTCTTTGTAAAGATTAAAAATCCAGAAAAGAGAAATGGCTATGTACCAAGGTTATTAATCGAACATAGCATATTTTTAGGCGATGCTTCAGAAATTAACAATGATAGTAAAGCGTACATGAAAATAGCCAATGTATCAATGCAGTCTAAAGAAATCACTGTACCACTTGTCACATTAGAAGAATTTGAGGAAATAAAAATCTAATCTATGAATTTTAATTGTTTAATTAGTGATACTTTTTGTGAGAAATCTCCTGATCAAATTTATGACAAATTTGTGTTCTCAGAATCAAATGTTGATCAATTGTTTCCTATATGCAATGATAATGTTAAAGGCAGATTCAAACATCTTAAAAGTTTACTCAGAATAGATCATAAACAGATGCAAGAATTAAAACATGTTGACAGTCTCAATTTAAACAATCTAAATCTCTTTCATATTCCTGGTGAACACTACAGTCACAACTGTCCTTAAACACAATATCCCTACAACAGTTGACATTCCCATCGCTTCACGTCAGTATCACTTTCCTCCGATACATAAAGAGGAAGTAACCATCGCAATCACCATACAGTACAACAGTATTGATAGTTCCAAACAAGGTTAACAGGCAGGGAAATTAGCGATGAAGAATGGTGTTAGATTTCAGGAAATGAAATAAAAAAACTATTGGCGATTCTTACCCTCTGCCAAATATAAGTGAAATTCCAAACCAATTAGGTGGAGCTGATTTCTGTATTCGATTTTTCTGATTTTTCTTTATTCGACCTTGCCTCAGGATTTCACCAAATTAAAATAAGGAATTTGATCGGATGCCTTTTGGGTTTAAAAATGTGCCAACGACTTTTCAAAGGCTTATGGATCTTGTTTTAACCGGATTGCAAGCTACAGAAATGTTTGTATATTTAGACGATATTGTGTTTTACGCTGACAGTCGTAAAGGACAGGAAAGTAAATTCACAGAATTATTGAATCGACTTCGTAACGCTAATTTAAAGTTACAACCCATAGATAAACATGGAGTGCGCCGTGACCCTAAAAAGATACAAGCTATACAAAAATGTCTTATTCCAAAAACTCAGAAGAACATCCAACAATTTCTATGTTTGGCGGGATACTATTGTAGATTTATTGAAACTTTTTCTAAAATCGCTATTTCTTTGAACCAACTTTAAAAAAAATATGTACCCTTCGTCTGAAGATAAAAACAACACATTGATTTCGAGACATTAAAAATGAAATCGTGTGACGAACCCGCTCTTATACGTCCTGATTTCTCAAAACCCTTTGTTCTTACAACTGATGCATTTGGTTATGCTATTTATAGGGGAAATATTATCTCAAGGTGTTATACGAAAACATAAGCCAATATACTTTGGTTCATGAGCCCTTAGTGACACCGAAGGGAAACAAGACATCTATGAGATCCCTATTATATGGACACAAATTTACACTGGTAACTGACCATGAACCATTGGTTTCGTTCATGAATTCTAAGGACCCTTGTCCTAGAGTAAACCGATGAAGACTAAAGATATCGGAATATGATTTTGACGTTGTATATTGTAAAGCGAGAAAAACGAATGTGAGTGCTGATGCTTTCTCTAGGAACCCTACTGTAGGAGAAGAAAATCCAAATTCTAGCAGAGAACATATGAAAAAAAACCAACATTGATGTTAATAAAAGAACTTTTGGTGAAATTTATGAATTACGAAATCCAGTTCATCTGCTATGTCACGAAGAAAATAATTATGAAGTAATATAAGGAAAAAGTGTGGACGAATGTAAAGCTCCTGTTCTAAATGAGTTAAATTCTCTAAAGTATGAGAAATCTGAGAAGGGTTCAGACTTAATAATTGATGAAATTAAAAATAAAAATCTGCTTTCGAATCCCGCTCAAAATCAGGGAGATGAACTGTATAAGTGAAGTGCAGTAGTCACTCGTGGAAAATTAAATGCAAAAAATGAAATTGAAAAGGGAAGTGCAAAATACCAAAATGAAAATGATCCGATTGAAAAAGCTGCAATGATAGCTTGTTCTATTTTTAATAAATATTACATATATAAAACTATATTTCTAGATAAAAGGAAAAGAGGAAGATTTAAAAAAAATCATGCAACGAGTAGATTTATTTTCTCCTACTAAAGAAAGGGGGAGACCAAGGAAGGAAATTTAAAGGGTTATTTTTCCTTCAATAAATAAAAGAGGAAGACCTATGAAGTTTCCTGAACAAGTTCCATCTACAATAAGAAAGAAGATGATGATTAAAGAAAGAGAAAATGATTTCGAAATTATTAATAGTTTGGATTTTATCCCTGCATTGGAAACAAATAAAAATTAAAAGAGGAAAATTTCTACGAAATCAAGAAAACAAAGAAATCAAGATATATGTATAGAAAAAAACAGCGGATTCTAATTTGTCCAGTGAAGAGTAAGAAGAAGAGGAAGATGTTGAAGAAGAGGATACTAAGGAACAATATATTTACGAAAATTTCCAATTAACTCTAGTTATAGAATATTTGTTAGACGATTCTAAAGAGGTAACACAAATAGAAATAACAATAACAAAAAACACTTTAGAGATATGTAAGGATGAAACCAGCCGTCCTCCACCTAAGCCTCCCCCTGAAAGAACTACTTCAGTCGGACAGAACGCTTTAGGATGAACCATAATTGAATGTCGTGATCAGTTACTCATGAGAAAAGACAATTACACTTATTTTTTAGCAATTGATGGAGGTCCGCTTGACAATGGTTCCAGAATACTTCAAAACCGAGGAGAACTGCCAAAATTTTCAAATTTACAAGTAGGATTTTCAAAAGAAATCAAGAAAGATCTACAATGTCATATTAACCTTCTAATTGAAGATGAAGATAAAGGTAAACTTTCTGAAAATTTACAAAATATTAGGTCAGCGATCAATAAGCTTAGCAAACAGGAGAAATCAATCATGTACACTGGAAAGAAATATTAGTTATGTCTGACTTAACATTTAAATATTCAAATACAAAAGTTAGAGTGTGCAAAGGAATAGTTCAGTATCCGATTAAGGCACACAAAATAGCAGTTTTAGAAAAAGCACACTCTTCAGCAGTAGGTAAACATAAGAGTGTTAGAAAGACCTGCAACAGAATACGTCTAAAATATTATTGGGCAAATATGAAGATTGATATGCAAAGGTTTATTCAACAATACTTGCATGTTAATTAAAGAAGGTAGTCAGGGTTAAAACTAAAAATCCCATGATAATAACATATACGCCCAGTGCAGCATTGGAAAAGATAGCACTATAGCTGATGGTTTCATAAAAAGGTTCATCTGCATATATAGTGTACCAAGATGTGTATTAACTGACCAGGGAAGTAATTTTTTAGGAATTTACTCAAAGCATTAGCAAGAAGATTCAAAATAAAGCAATTCAGTACAACCGCTTACCACAAATTAGCAAGACAAACTTCCAGCGATCCTCCATCAGAACTTAAAAAATTACCAAACTATAATGGCTCTATGATCAATTTAGTAACACGTCTTCATGAGGTGAGGGCTTTAGCCCAAAAAAAATCTAGATTTAGCTGAGGGAAAATCCAAAATATATTATAAGAAAAAAACAAATTCTCAAAACTTTGGAGTAGGTAATCACGTATTTCCACTAAAAGGGGGGAATGCAAAAAAACTGGCAGATCAATATATAGGCCCTTATGAAGTATTAGAAATCCTTGGAAAAGCAAACGTAAAAATAAATATGCAGAATTTTCCAAAAGTAGTGCACATTAATAGTCTGAAATTATCGCATATTAAACCAATTACAAAAAATTAGAGATATTCTGGTCCACAAAAGGTAGCTAATCCAATGGCTTTCAACCCAGAAAAAGCGGTTGAGCTTTAGCTGTATTTAATGAACTTGAGAATTTTGGTAAAAATCGAACCTTACCTGCAGCTCAGTATTCAACACTTAACTAACGCGAAAGTTTGGGCATACAGGCCACCATCATAATATGAAAAATTATGAAAATAAAAAAAGAAGCACTAGGGAAAACACCCTCAGAATCTAAAGTAAAAGCAGCAATAAAGACTCTACACGTACTGCAACATAGCAGATATACAGGAAACATTTACAAATTAAGCAATTCATTTGAAACCCTCCATATCTGCCATACAGAAGCAATAATTCCAACTCCAAATAATTAATATTTTAATTCCAAAAAATAAAAAACTGTTTAAAAAATTGTTTAAGAAGTCCATCACAATGGAAAGCATTTAAAAATGTATTAAATGTGGTTTCCGACCACAGGACCCTTACTTCTAATTTTAATATAACCGTGCATTTTTCTTATTTAGTTATATACCATTAAGTGATGCGAATTCTGCAAAATCATAATCTGGAAATTATGATTTAATTCACTCTATGTGAATGTTGATTTAGGTAACTTATCCATGGAAATAAGCTCCTATTGCCTGTCCAACTAACCGCGTCATGTGCTATTAGACAATTATTGTTAAAGTATCGTGTATGATGCAATTAGTGAAACCAGTTCCAATATACTAATTAGTTTTTTTTTAAACTTTAGGTCACGGATCAAGGAGCATAATTATTCTACCAAATTATCTAACCTTTGTTATAATTATTTCAGAACTAAAATTAATGTCCTGGTAACCTTATTCCTACCAACACATTCCTACCATCCAAACACCTGGCCTTTATTTTGAGAAATTTACAGATATTCGGTTTCCTCTAATTAATTAGAACGGCAATGTTAATAGAATTAAAAAAAATATTATCCAATTATTACTCGAAAATTTGATAAACTTTCATACCTTATTGTTTTAGCGTCCCCTTATCAGGAAATTTCAATAAAAATAACTAAAGATTACAAAAAGATGTAAAATCAGTGACTATATTTAGGAAATTCGTGTATCACTTCAATTTGCTCGCATTCCAGATGTTACCTCTTTTAGCCAACTGGTAATAACTTATGTTCAAAAAATACCAATTTTGTATTTATGTCGAAATGACAATCGTACTTATATTTCAAAATTGAGACACTTCAAATCCCAAGAAAACAGATATTTTTTATTCCAGTTTTAATAAGAAATTAATTATGCAGGCGAAGCCACTCTATACTCACAACAAACAGATCATTGATGTCTAAGACTAATTATTTTGCAATTTTAAATTATCATTCTACAGATTTCTGTGCTAATGTCTAACTTTATCAAACATGCAAAACAACCCGTTTTGGCAAATTGTGTACACCAACTGAAATTCTGGAATTGGCAAATACAGTAAATAACTGTGAACTTTACCTTTAATTAAACTCAAACACTTTATAAATTTGACTAACGAATCAAGAGGGAGGAGTCATAGACTAAGAGAATCAAAATATTTTTAAAACAACATTGGTGCTGAGGGATAAAACAGAAATTTAATAATAAATTTAAATTTATAAAGTAGACTAAAATTCAAAGATTTTAGAAACAAACATATCAAAAATTTTATACAAATATTTACCCTTCTCTCAATAACAATTTAGAGCAATATTCCTATCATATGAAATTTTATGTATATTTCTAATGCTTTCCAAAGATGGAATTTCTGGCTGAATACTTCATAAGTTGATATTATTACAGGATACATATATTCCACAATTATGTATTTTTCATTTTCATTATTGTGTATGTTCGGTACTTTAAATATTTATCATGTTAATCCTATATGGTAGTCTAATTGAATTATACTATTACTCTCATATTTAATTGAAATTTTGCGACTTTTAATTAAAAAATTGATAACTTACGACTCTTTAACAATTGATTAAATACTATCACGATGATTAATTCTGATAAAGTAGATATTTCGGATTTCAATCGTGTACAAAACTTTGAATTTTGCCGACGTTTCGTGAACATTGCAGTTCACTTCTTCAGAGCTGACCTGAAACTGAGGTATCAGGTTATGTTGTTCTTATGTATACTCTTTACGATGCCTGCGATTAGCCAGAGCGCCCACCATGGAGACAGGACGCACCTTATTGGCCAATTAAGTCTCATTTTAAAAATCCGGGAGGACCGAAAGCCATGGTGGGGCACTCTGGCCAATCGCATGTATCGTAAAGAGTATACAAAAGAACAACATAACTTGATACCTCAGTTTCAGGTCAGCCCTAAATAAGTGAACTGCAATGTTCATGAAACTTCGGCAAAATTTAAATTTTTGTACACGATTGAAACCCGAAATATCTACTTTATCACAACTTAAGACTCGTTTTCAATAATCGAATGAAATTCTTTTTGACAGTTGTGAAGCGTTTTCTCTTTCGAATAAGAATTTGTTTGTAATAATATTTCCTCAATTATTATTTTTTTATCAACAATTATCTTAACAAATACGAGTATTTATAACTTCTAGGTCTACGATCACAGTAAAAATTTAACACAATGTAAATTGTACACTTCTTTCTCTTCTCCAGAGAAAAAAAATTGTTAATTCTCACTCTGAGCATCTTAAAAAAAAGTTTTTGTCGCGAGTGCCGCGTAATAATTTTCGCCTTGACCGTCGCGCTCGGCAGATGCGGCTCACGCTACGAGCGTCATTATTTATTAAAAATTTTACAAAAACAGTGATCATACTTTCAATCTTAGTTAATAAAGCAAGTTCAAGTGAAAATTTTTGTAAGAAACAAGCAGTGCACACACTCAAGCCTTTTTGCAATAACATGTGTGACCGAAGAAGTATCGCTAGAAAAAACCTTGCAACGAACATTTGTTGCATTTACAACCTCAAGTTAATGATACTGGCGAGTATTCCTAATTAGTGGAACTTCATCAAAACGATTTTCAAATTTTTTGTCGTGGAGTTTGCTGAGAACTATGCGTTTCACATTTAAAACGGAATCCAATCGCATCATTGGACAAATAGCCAGGCCACAGTTCATCCGTATGTGACTTATGACCGTCAAGGTAACGAAAATTTGGATCTCAATTTTTTCATTAAATAACATAAAGTAACTCATGACACAAAATCTGTACATTTATTTATTGGAAAATTAACTACTTATTTGAAACAAAAATTTGGAACAAGATGTGTTAAAAAATTTGTATATTTTTTGGATTGCGCGGTTTCTCAATCTAAAAACAGATTTAACTTTCGAAATTTAGCTTATCATGAAAAAGATTTTAATATTAAAGCAGAATGGAATTTTTTGCCACTTCGCATGGAAAAGGGGCGTGTGACTGTAACAAGGCATGCTTATCGCACAACTTTGCAGCGTATCGAGGAAGATCCCATCAATACCTCCCAAAAACTCTTCGAATGGGCAAAAGATTTTTTCAATAACATAGATTTTGATTTTTGTTCTCGAGCAGAACATGATTTTCACAACAAAAAATTTGAGAATCGTTCTGATAAACTACCACTAATTAAGAATACACTGGTATTAAATTCTTCATTACGAAAGGTTATGTCTAAAATAATAATTCTTTACCATATCCTTGTGAAATTATATCCCAGACGTATTTTTTTACCGAAAGAATCGATTTGTACATAACTTCGAAGAATAAGAATACAAACAAATGAGTATAAACAACCGCGTTCGTAGCGTGAGCCACATGTGCCGAGCGCGCCGGTCAAGGCGACAATTATTACGCGGCGCTCGCGACAAAAACTTTTTTTTAAGGCGGTCAGAGTGAGAATTAGCAATTTTTTTTGAGAACAGAAAGAAGTATGCAAACTACATTGTGCTAAATTTTCACTGCGACCGTAGGCCTAGAAGTCATAAATAATCGAAGTTGTTGAAACAATTGTTAATATTAAAATAATAATTTTGGAAACATTATTTTAAACAAATTCTTATTCGAAAGAAAAAAAGCTTTTCAACTGTCAAAAAAAATTTCATTTGATTATTAAAAATAATGAAAACGGTGCAATTAAAAAAAACGGTTCAAAGTGTTTTTTTGTAATGCTATTATATAAAAATTTTTCCAATTGTTGTCACTTTTCAAAAAATCACTAAACTTTCATGGGCATGTTCCTCACCTCTTTCATGTTCCTTCTTCTATCTTTCAAAACACTAATAAATCCGTTATTTCCAGTCGGACAGACGAAGATAAATAACAGTACTTCTACAAATCCATTGAAGAATCAATCTTGGAACCCCTGCACATATTTTCTTTGATGTATTTAATATAAATAAACTGATTTGATTGTCAATCATGTGTCTTAAGTTCATTTGACTTGTGTGCTCGTCTCAAATTGTAGTCTGATTCGATTGCAATTACATCGAGCAACTTAGGGAATTTAAGTGTACGTATATGTTGTTAGGACGTTACAATAGAGCGAGATGACAGTTAATGACATTCATGGACTATAAAAGCTTTAAATAATTATTTTTTTAAACAAAGTATTATTCTTTGCATCTATTTATTAATTATTTATGGTTATGTTCACTTATAGGAATGCTGGAAAATTGCAAGTTATTCTAAAAATGTTTGCTTTACTTTAGTCTTACTTTATTTCAAATATATTTTTCTTAAATTGAGGCGTCCGATGCAAAAAGGAGGTATAAAATTATTTTGCTGGAATGGGTAGGCCCCTGAGCTTTTTTATTTTTCGAATTATTTACGAAAAACTGTTTTTTTCTCTGATCAAAATATTTTGATTTTTGTCACTTCAACTCGCAGCAAAATGGAAAGTTTGTGATATTTTGTAATAAAACTTATCAGCAATATGTATTGTCATTTTCTGCGACTGATGGCGTTAACAAAACATTAAAATGTTTATTTAAAATATGGTTAATAATTTTTTTCCATGACGGTGCATAATTCATGCACCAACAACTTCTATCATTTCGGGAGTCGAGCGAATTTTGAGCAAGCGAAAACTGTCAGTGAGAAAGTTGTTGTTGATGTCATCATTAACATTACTGCTATACTTGAAAATATATTTAAAAAATTTTTCAAGTCATTTCTCAAATATTTTAAGCAAGAACTAATAGACTAATTTATTATTATATACCGCATTTCTGTTACATTTAAGAACATTTCTTTCCCACAAACTTTCATGCTTCGTTCATTTTCTACCATTCTTTGGTTTTAAATTATTTTCCATTTCTTAATTGTAAAACTTCATTATAACGAACTTTGTTTAGCTAATTATCATAATTTGCTCTGCTAATCGGAAGAGACTAAACTAAACTGATGTATTTAGTTTTGGTAAAGCAACAACCAAAAAGAATATATAAGTATATTTACAAATAGAGGTCAGACGAAGGACACGCCGAATACAAGGAAAGATAAATATAGAGAGATTCTTTATTTTTAAGACTTTTCCTTGTATTTTAATTACAAAATATCGACGGGCTCAGAGTCACAGATGCACCTAACGCTGGGGTAGCGGCTTACTGGCCAGGGCGTAGTTTGCGCTGAAGAAAATCCATCGCGCCGGCAAATTGAAACATCAACTGTTTGTTAACTACTATTCCAATTGATCTGAATCTTTTCAGAAAACTTCCTTTAACCTTTCTGAACAACTTTTTTGCTGACAGTTTTCGCTTGCTCAAAATTCGCTCGACTCCCGAAACGCTAGAAGTTG
>JAAAKG020145764.1:0-10817 GCA_010014905.2 Druon quercuslanigerum | reverse complement strand
AGTGGGTAATTACCCACTCGGGATTTTTCCGAGTGGGTAGTACTACCAATACTACCATAGGCTACCGCCGGCCCTGACTGTGACATTTCCTATTCCCAAAGATGAAGAAATCCATGAAAGGAAGACGTTTTGACGACATCGATGAGATAAAAGCAGAAACACTGAAGCAGATGAATGCCATATTGAAAAGAGAATTTCAAAAGTGCTTTAAAGATGGGAAAACGTGCTGGCAGAAGTGCATTAAATTCGATGGGGACTACTTTAAAGGAGACAAAATTGATATTCATGAATAAATAAATATTATTGGCAGAAAACGAAAAGTCTCGTTATTTTTTTATCACATCTCGTATAGCCAGTATGAAACAAATTATTTAAAAACTCTAGAAGCGGAAGACTAACGCGGATAATGCTTTCAGAGAATTGTGCAATACTTTTTTTGATGCGCAAGGAAATAATAAACCTCATTTAATCCACTTTATTGAGCAAGAACGTCAGGACAATTGTATTTTTGCCAGGAGCTAATGCCTAAGATGCTAAAGTTTTTAATATTTCATATGAATCTTTTATAATCTCTTTCTACCTCTAGTGTTTTTGAGATACAGAATTTGTCTCTTTATTAAGGATTCATCTCAAACGAATTTATCTGTTTTTATTCGATTAATAATTTATTTAGAGCGGTTGTTTCGTGACTGGACATATACATTTTGTTTTAAAGGACAATACGAGCCACAACCTACCTGCTGAACTAGGTGATTTACAAGATGCATCCAGGCAAGATTTGTCTGACAAATTGCAAAATTCTCATCAAGCTAATCAACCCAGAAGTCATCTCCCACATCGCTTGATTCGATTTATGTATCAATTAGACTTATCAATACTTTGCTTACGTAGAAAGTTCACACTTAGACATAAATATCCATCATTGTCATTAGGATTCGGAGATTCTAAAATTGATAAATTTAATGATATTGTTCTTCGTTATAAAGAAAAGTCTATTTATATACAGGTTGAAAATGTAGAAAACCGTTATGTAGAAGAAGATATTAGTTATGATAGATTATTCACTAAGGTAAATCGAAGTTTTTCTGTCAATACTTACTTTAATAGTTTTGTTCAGTATAAAATCTCTGAAGTAGAAAGTTTAACAAATTCTATAGAATATCTTATTATCTATACGAATTCAGGCTTGGATTTGACAGAAGAAATGAGATTAAAACAGAGGCGATCTAAAAATTTTTATGCTTTTAAATTTGATAACCTAGTGAATTGTGACATTTTAGAAGATTTTTTATTTACCACTGATGATACAAAAAAGCTAGGCTTTTATCAATTTTCGCACAACGAAACAACAAGAGAAGAATTTTTAAAGCGATTACAAATTTCATCAGCTATGCAAAAATTGATGACAAAAAGAAAGTTGTCTCCGGAATTTGTAAAAGACGTAAAAGAAGAGTTTTTTGATAAACTAGTATTTGTAGTAAGTCAGCCCAAGAGACAAGAATTGAACAACATTATTAAAAATGAGATAGATAATAATAGTAAATTTCAATACAATTATAAATCATTACGAAAGGAAGTACTGCGTGATTTTCCTAGTTTTGCAAAGCATAAACAAGTTGGAAAGTCAGTCAATTATATTCCTGGAATCATTTATGAATTCAATTTGTTAATGCTTTTCTTGCATGATATGTTTTTGGATAAACACATGCTTTCCATAAATTTTGAAGGAACAAGCGACGGTGTATCTAATGTCATTACTATCAACTACAAAGGCAGAATTACTTGCATAAAAGCTCATACAACAGATAGTAAAATTGGCTTTAGTCAGTTATTTTCCTCCGTACAAACTAAGGAGAGGAATATGTTTTCTATTAACAAGCATTTTGCACATTTCAGTGAAGAGTTGGAAAAGGATATCAGATATTTTATTATCTATACTAATGCAGAGCTAGATCTTACAGCAGAAAATAGATTAAAACAAGTGCGCTCTAAGAACTTTTATCCTTTAAAATTTTGTAGTATTGATATTCAAAATAAAAAGTACAAAATTTTAAGAAATTGTTCGGGCATAAATGAGATTGGTCTTTATCAATTTGCACAGGGAGATACAAGAGAAAAGCTTTTAAGTCTGTTAAAGCTTCCACCTTCTTTGCAAAAAGAGAAAGAAAAAGGAAGTCTTACTGACGAAAATGAAAACGAAATAAAAGAGAGGTTTTTAAGTAAACTAATCTTTGCAGTTAATCAACCCAATACAATCGGATTGAATAGAATTATTATAGAGTGTATCAAAAACGATAATAATTCTAAGAAGGTTCCATATAATTACGAGGAATTACATGAAATAGCTTTGCGTTGTTCAGAATCTCATGAAGTTGGTCGTATCACACAAAGAACAATGAAAAAGGTTTTTGAAGATATAAAAAATAATAGAATAATTTATCAGAAAATTCGAAATAAAAATATTGATAAAGAAATTAAATTTGCTAAATCTGTGGTCGGTAGCCAAAAATCACTTGCATTCGAACCGTTCTTAGATTTTTTAATTAAAGCAGATCGACTAACAATTTTGAAGAGAAACGGGGTAAATTTAAGTAGCATGGCCAGTATATTAAATAAAACAGGAAGTTATGCTGTAAAAGCTTTTAAAGACTTATATGGTCTTTGGATTGATGCAGAAGGCAATAAGACACGATATTTAACAATTCTAGAAGAAAAAGGAATTCGGTTATCTACTATTTCCAGTATTTTACTTAGTGCAGAAGCTAATGCTGCAGACGCTTTTAAAGACTTATACGATCTTTGGTTTGATTCAGAAGGAAATAAGACGCAATATCTAAAAACTGTAGAAGAAAATGGAATAAAGCTAATTAATATGTCCAGTATTTTACATGGTGCAGGAGCTGGCGCTGCAAAAGGTTTTAAAGAATTATACGATCTTTGGTTTGATACTGAAGGAAATAAAACAAAATACTTAAAAAGCCTAGAAGAAAAAGAAGTAAATTTAACTAATATGTCCAGTATTCTATGTAAAGCAAGAACTAATGCTGCAAAGGCGTTTAAAAACTTATATGATCTTTGGTTTGACGAAGAAGGGGATAAAACTAATTATTTAAGAACTCTAGAGGAGAAAGGAGTAAATTTATCTATTATGTCCAGTATTCTAAATGGAGCAGGATCTAATGCTGCAAACGCTTTTAAAGAATTGTATAATACGTTTTTTGATGTGCAGGGAAATAATAAAAAGCATTTAAAGCACTTTATTGAGGAAGAAGACGAGAAAAAATGTTTTACGCTGCACAACTTGTCCGTTATATTAGGTGGATCAGGGTCTATTGCTAAGGGTGCTTTTGAAAAATTGCATAGCGCTTGTTTTAACGAAGAAGGAAAAAGAACAGAATTGCTAGATGATTTTTATAATGCAGGTTTTACCTCGAGTGATGTATCCTATATCTTATGTGAAGGAGGAAATAATGCTGCTTCTATTTTAAGAAACTTTCATAAAGTTTGTTTTGATAAAGAAAATTATTTAAATCACTTTTTAGTCCAGAAAGAAGTGTTTGAGCTTAAAAAGTTATGTGTGATATTACGCCGAGAGGGCAAGAATATTGGTCCTATTTTTAAGAAATTGCATGATCTTTGTTTTGACAAGGAAGGAAACAAAACAAAATATTGGACCAATCTTGTGGAAGATAATTGTCGTGATATACGACATTCTTTAGGCCTCAAGAGTAATTGACGTTATTGATTTTCGACTCCTTATTAAACAAATGAAGAGATGCTCGTTCTACTTTCTAATGACATATCAATTCCTGAAGACAATAGTATTATCAAAAGAAAAAGGCAGTATTAATTAATTAATATAACTGTCGGAAAAGTGATTGCATTGTAATACATAGTAATGACATTAGATATACGTGTGGCTCAGATCAGTGTTGGGTAGTAACTTGTTAAAAGTAATTTTGAATGACTTTTAATAAAAGATTGCAAACTTTTCAATGCAAAATGCAAACGAGTCTTGTATTTATCGATAATAGTCTAGGCAAAAGTGTTCTGTATTTACTATACAAAATTTAAGTAAGAAGCCAAATTCAGTCTACGACGAATTTTATAAAAGTTGTGAATATTTTTAATTCGGTTCGAAAGAATTTTTATAAGTTCCCGAAGTAAAAAAGAGCGCGCTGGCATTACAGGAAGTCCTAGCCAGTCTGGGAAAATATATCTGCGCCTCGACGTGCGCCGTCGGACATCAGTCGGCAATGCGAAATCAAGATGGTTGAATAAGGCGATATTTCGGAATATAAAAATATATGTTTCTCTTCTTTGTATTTATGTAGTAAAAGAATGTTTTTAATCTTTCTTAAAACCAAATTCACAATTTTTAATAAAAAAATTATGCCGTACGATTTTCCATGTGTTAATTTAACGATGATCTAAACGTTTTTCTTCTTCTAGTAATAATTAAAATACACTCCGAAAAAAGATTCTTTGATTCAAAGAAACTATCTTTGAATTAAAGAAAAATATTCATCGGCAAATCCTATAAAAAATTACTTACAATACAAGCCGACTGACAAAATGGATTTTTGGGCTCCAATTTAAGGTAAGCCCATTTGGGGCACACTTCGGAGACTCTTGTGACCGGTACCGTTAGAGAAAGGTTCTCTAAGTACTTACAGCTGTTGCTCTTGGTGTTTCGAAACCCACCTTAAACTGTAAGCCCCCCTCCCACCACCAAGTAAGTGTATGGTGGGGGGGGGGGGGTGAAGGAATAGGGAAGAAGTTACAAAAAAAATGTGAACCCTTAGGGCACACATTAGAAGCTTCCATTTAATTAATTTGATTCTATTCTTTATTTTCGAAATAATCTGCGCTATAAGCCTACGCATGATTTGATCTAAGGAATTCAATGCATCCTTTAAAATGGCTACGCAAACCCTGATTTGAAATTTGTCGCCCATATAGTCTTTTTTGTATTTCCACCTTTTAAAAACCACTATCCTTTCCTTCTTGGTAGGGGTTCCCTCGCAATCTGGTTTCGCAGTACTTCAGGGGCTGCCGTTTTTTGCCTTATAGGGCTCTTGCTGACTTATGTCTCCTGATCTGTTTTAAAATCTTATCTTTAATTTGAGCAAATAAAACTTTTACAAACTTCATGGAATCTCAAGATATAACTAAAAATGTCCAAGCACGTCATTTTTGCTCAATCTTTCTTAGGGCATGTGATGAGTTGATATTGAGGTACATTATCTTTAAAAAGTGAAGAATACTTCTATTGGATCATTTCTAACGGGTTTCGTAAAGTAAATTTTAGATAATTTGAAGTCTGTGGGAATCGATGATCTGTATACTAACAATAACAGTAGTTCACTTTATAAAAATATGAAAGTATGGCGTTGGTGATCTTGTTGAGCGCGCTGGATTTCACAGGATAAAATTTCGAAAAAAAAAACGAGAGCGTGCTTGATGCTTCGAACAAGATAATTGACATATATAATAGTTACAAAAAAGAACCTAGAGGAGCGCTACAAGCGCCTATAGATTCAGGATCTAGCATTAGATGGCGCCGAACGCGACAAAATTTAAATCTAACATAAATCAAACATGCCCCCCGGCATTGAAATATTTTACTTTCAATAAGAATACGAGGCAGTTATAACATTCGTTGAAATTTAGATATCCTTGATTACCAATGTTTACTATCAAACATGAAATAAATATAGTGAATCCATTACAAACAAAATTCAAAAGAATCTGCAAACAGATTCGACAGGTATTTTAGGAGAGCTGCAGTCACATCTTTAGCTAATAAACTAACGAATATTTTAGAATAATAATAAAAGAGACATAGAAACAGTTTCTTAATCGATAGGCAAAGGACACACAGCTGCAAGAGCCCTTCATACTATGCCTGTATTCGTTACGATCGTAGCAGCACGGGAAATGCCATCCTTTCCTGGATGAAGCTCAACAATTCTTCCAAGTTCCCATCTCAGTGGAGGAAGATCCTTGCCTTTGATCAAAACAAGGGTATTTTTCTGGACTTCTGGAAGCGGACTTTTCCATTTGACGCGTTGTTGCAGCTCGGAAACGTATTCTAGGCTCCATCTCTTCCAAAAATGCTGCTGCAAAAGTTGAACCAATTGCCATCGGGACAGTCGATTCTCTGGTAGGTGCGTCAAGTCTGGATCCGCAGCGATCAAAAAGTGAGCAGGAGTCAATGGAGACAGGTCACTTGGATCGGAAGTGAGGGGAGTGAGGGGGAGTGAGTTTAGCAGTCCCTGTACTTGAATCAACAAAGTGGAAAGAAGGATAGGATGTCTTTTATTTTCATTGAAGTTAGAGTTATTCAATCTTCCCCCGACCCTCAAAATTCCGCACTCGTCTAAAAAAGGGTTTAGTGAAGCTAGTATGCCTTCCGTTATAGACCTTTTTTCAGTTAACGTTTTGAGTTCCTTGGAGAAGGTAACTCTTTGCGAAAGTCTAGCAAGAGCAATCTTTGTTTGTGAAAGTTTAACAGAGCGTAAATGCCCAATCAGTTTATTGTTTTTATTCTTGCAGTTATTTGCAAATCTCATGCAGTACGATAATACTCTGAGAAGTCGATCTAAACTTTGGAACAGTTTAAAAATAGACAAATCCCAGGTTTCTTCTTTGGCATGAGATAAAGATGGCATTGAAGGCCAATCAGAATCACCTAAACCTAAAAAATTAGGGCCTTCCCACCACAATCTAGAATTCTCAAGAAGATTGGGAGCAATACCCCGTGATATACAATCAGCTGGATTGTCCTTGCTACGAACGTGCTTCCAAGACTCGACGCTTGTTAATTCTTGAATTCGACCTACTCTATTTGCTTCAAATATGTCTAAATTGTTGAGTTGCATTCGGAGCCAAAATAACACATTTGTCGAATCACACCAATAATAAATACGATCAATGGGAAAATCTAAAGCAGATTCGACCTTGGAGCTTAATTTTGCTAACTCGAGAGCGCCGCAAAGTTCTAGTCTCGGTATGGTCTGAGTTTTTAATGGTGCAATTCTAGATTTCGAGCATATTAATCTAACAAAAACGTTTCCATCCTCGTCTTCTGATCGCATGTATATACAAGCTCCATACGCATCCTTCGAGGCGTCAGAGAATCCTTGTAGTTGCACATTTATTGGTTTCTTGCAAATTGCATGTCGCGGTACCTTGATTAATTTCAATGCAGAAAGTTGGTCTCTATAAGTTAACCACTGCGAATGAATTTCAACTGGTAAGCTCTCGTCCCAAGAAAGTTTTTCTAACCAAAGTTTTTGTAGGGTAATTTTTGCTAAGATGATGCTAGGACCCAGAAGACCGAGGTCTTCTGACCGAGGGGATCAAAAATGCAAGATATTTCAGACAGCATTTGTCTTTTCGTGACTTTAGTATTTTTTGAGATATTGACCGAGTAGCTTAAATTGTCCGAATTTGCTTGCCACCTTAAACCGAGGGTTTTTACTTGATTATCATACTCAAAGCTAACTAAACTGAGGGAGGGATCGGAATCCTTGATATCTTCGATTACACGAGGGTCGTTTGAAACCCATTTTCTGAGATTATAGCCCCCAGTAGCCAAAACTTGGGATACTTGTTTAACGAGTGATTTAGCCTCCTCTATTGCGTTAGTACCAGTGACTAAATCATCAACGTAGAAATCCTTACGAATTGTTTTTGCTACATTGAGAAACTCTCTTTCACAATCAGTGGCTAATTGATGAAGGCACCTGATAGCAAGATGGGAAGCAGAAGCCATGCCATAAGTGACACTGTTTAGATTATAAATTTGAACCGGCTGATTTTGATCTGCCCGCCACAATATTCGTTGTAGAGGACGTTTTTCAGGTGTCACGAGCACCTGGCGGTACACTTTTTCTACATCACCACTTACGACGTAAGGGTGTTTCCGAAAGCGAACTAAAATGGAAAACGAATCGTCTTGTAATATCGGGCCAACCATTTGCAGGTCGTTAAATGATACTCCACTTGATGTTGGTTCCGAAGCATTGAAAACGACTCGCACCTTTGTCGAAGTGCTATCTTCTCTAATTACGCAATGGTGTGGCATGTAATACGAGACGAGAGACCTCGATTCATCTGATTCCCTTGACATATGCTCTAAATTCTCATACTCAGTCAAAAATTTAGTATACTCCCTTTTCAGTTGAGGGTTTCTTTCTAATCCTTTTTCTAATTGTAAAAATCGACGCACAGCGTTCTCCTTGGAATCGTCTAAGTTACTAAGATTTCCCTTCAAAGGAATTGTAACAATAAACCTACCTGCTTCATCTTTCTCGGTCGTACTTAGGAAAATTGATTCAAACAATTTATCTTCGGCAGATTTTGATTTTTCGTTCAAATGTTCCTCCAATTCCCAAAATTTGACTATTTGTCTTTCGACATGCGCGGTTTTACTTAAATTGCAACGAATCATATTGAACTGAGAATTTAGCGAAGACTCTGAAATTGGGCCTGCTAGAATCCAACCCAATATAGTTTTTTGTAAAATCAAACCTCCGTTATTCAATTTAACTTGACCTATACAAATTAAATTCCAGAATACGTTGTTACCGATCAACAGGTCTGTTCTACCAGCTTTATCCAAATCAGGATCGGCTAAATTGAGGTGAGAAGGAATCTTCGACACGATTGCACTAATTTTTGAGTTCGGAGAGTGATCTGTAATTTCCGGAACGACAAGACACGAAACTTTAAACTCGAAATTATTTTGTTTTGATACGACTTTAACATTAAATCTATATTTGACACTAGACGCGAGATTATTTACAACACTAAGAGTACAGTCTATTGGTATTTTTGGTAAATTAAGCGAATCACAAAGCTCTTCAGAAAACCCGTTTGAGAGCCATTGTCTAAAACCATATGAGCTGATTTAAGTTGTTTGCTTGAACTTGCTACCAAAACCGATGCTCTAGACAAAACCCCGTCATCTTTTATATTGATACAACACGTGTTGCTTGATTCGACTTTGTCGAAATGTAGAAGAGTGTTGTGTTTAATCTGACACCTTTGACATCTAGAACCCTTGCTCTCTTTTACGAATTGCCCTGGACGAAGACAGTTTAAACAGAGCTTAAAACCCTTTACCCTTTCGGCCCCAGAGCTCAAGAAACATGGGACACTCTTGGATGTGGTGTTCACTTACACAAACTAAGCAATTTACCCTTCTTGTGAGAAGAGACCTTTTTGGCTGACTGTTCGAGATGTTAGGCCTAGATTTTGTGTCTGTTTGTAAATTGCTTATTTCTAACGTCTCCAACATATCAGCTCTAGACTTCAAGAACTTTTTCAACTCTTCTAAGGTGCTAGGTTCTTCACTTTCCATTTTTTCTTTCTCCCAAGCCCTAGCGGTTACTTTATCTAATTTTGTTGATACAATATAAATTAATAAAACGTCCCAATAAGTTGTTTGTTGGCCTAAATCAGTTAAGGCCCTTAAATGTTTGTTTAAGTTATCTAAAGTTTTCCGAATTAGAGATGCACTTACCCTCTGAAGCGGTTCGATCTCGAAAATTGCCTTGATATGGTTGTGTATCAAAAGATTTGTGTTATCGAACCGATTCAGCAAGGTTTCCCAGGCTACGGTGTAATTATTCGCGGAAAATTCAAGAGATTTGATGACTTGTTCAGCACTGCCCTCTAATGCTGCCCTCAGATAATGGAATTTTTGAATATTACTGATTTGAGTGTTTTCGTGTATAAGAGATGTAAATGTATCACGAAAGCCTAACCATTCACTGAGCTCGCCTCCGAACTTAGGCAACTCGATTGATGGTAGCTTGACACTTTTCAAGCGCGGCGCGTTGAGGTTATTATTCAACACGTTATTTTCTTGTACATTTGGGACTAAAGGGGCTTGCGCTTGATCAACTGGTGCTCCGCGGGACAAAAAGCTTTGTGCTTGAGCCAATATTCGAAAATACTCAGATTCAAAGTTTTTGCGATAACTAATTGTTTCAGCTTCGTCGTCAGTCAGTTCATCTAATTCTGCTTGGAAACCTTCGAAATCTTCGAATGCTGATGTTAAATGATCTAATCTACAACTCAGCTCGAATTTTACTAATTCCGGTAACGCGTTTTGTACGACCGGATGTGATTCCGCGATCAAATTTGTGTATTTAATAAAAAGTTTTAGTTCGGTATTGATTGATTCGCGTTGTTTTATTAGTTTATCTTTTTTGCTTTTTGGCGGCATTGTTATTAGCTATTATTAAACAATTTGAGGGAATGCTAATTTAAATAATGCTAGGTAAATGGAAAGATAAAGGAATGATCACGTGACCTTGATAGTTGCCCTCTGCATTAAATCTGTTGATATTCGGCGATGCTCCAATCCAATATAAGAGTTGCTTTATTTTGAGCCTGAATCTTGCTCACGGCGCTGATTGATCTAATGAAGATGATGAATCCACTCTGATTTGCTCCGTTGCACACATATAAAGTAGACAGTTTTTACATGGTAGGAGCCTTTTTTACGTCTTTTTTCTGAACCTCGATATTTTTTGAACTTTAGAACTTTTTTAATACATACAATTGAAGCGGTTCAGTATATAGAATTCAGCTATGTTCAGGATTGCATGAATCGTTATTCGAAACAGGTGCCTTTGCGTGCGCAACCACCCTGAAAAGGGGGAATTTAGAAGTCTGAGCGAACGGTACCTCTTCGATAACGTGATTACGAAGGAAAAGTCAGTCCAGGCCCTCTCAACTCTAATGGGCGCATATGAAGATTTATGATTATTATTTTAAGCGTAGTACAAGTTGCGGCCAAC
>JAAAKG020145763.1:0-10818 GCA_010014905.2 Druon quercuslanigerum | reverse complement strand
CTACTCCCCTCCCTACCGAGTGAGTCACGCCTACCCCGAAAGGGAAACGGCTTAATGATGTAATAATAATAATAATAGGTGCACATAAAATATCTAGCTACCATACGCGCAGTCTTTTAAAATTATCTTTCCTTAAGATCATTCACTCTTCTGGCATTACGAACACCCATTCCTTATTCAGCGCCTGAAACTGACCTACTGACCTACAACAATCCCAGAGATACACATCCAAGCATCTTTAAATTCTATTTGTCTCTTTAATTCATAATCAGATTGACGCCTTGACTACGATGTGATTCAGTATCTACTCCTGACCATAGTTCAAGTCCGTTCTTTAACTCCCTGTTTTCTGTCACTCTAATGTCGCATCCCTTCTTCTTTTGTTTCAGGCAGACATAAAATATTATATTAATGTTTTTTAATTCTCTCAAGATTATTCACTCTTCTAACATTCCAAACACCTATTCCTTATTCAGCGTCTGAAACTGACCTACTGACCTACAACAATCCCAGAGATACAAATCCAAGCATCTTTAAATGCTGTGTGTCTCTTTAATTCATAATCCGATTGACTCCTTAACTACGATGTGATTCAGTATCTACTCCTGACCATAGCTTTATTCTGCTCTTTAACTCCTCACTTACCAGTTACAAATAGGTGTGCCCCCCCCCCCCAATTCTTACTAAACGTTATTTTTTATTTCTAGAAATGTTTTTCTTGTTTTTTCTAGCAGAATTGAACAATGTGGCCGAGAATTTTACTTTTAAAATTTTATGAGTTTTCTTTGACTAACCTTTTAATTTTTCTTAATCATTAATATTCAAATACCAGTATTTTAATCTTCAAAGACTTTTAAGATAGAATATTTTATAAACGGAATAAAACAATATTTCAAACACCAATTAAAATTTTCTAAATTTAATCATTTCTTTTTAACAAAATATTTAAATTTTCAACAAAATAATTACATTTTTTAAATAATAGTTGAATTTTTAACCTAAAAAGATAAATTCCTAACAAAAAATTATCATAGTTTGTATTTAAATAAAAAAGTTTAAATTTATACCAAAAAGTAAAAATTTTAAAAACAAAAAGACAAGTTTTCAACGAAGAAAGATTATTTACTCAAAAAATAAGTAAGGTTTTATCGATATTGTTCAAAATTTAAGCCAAAAGACGAATTTTCTCCACAAAAATTATATTTTCAAAAAAAAATATGGCTTTAGCGAAAAAGTACATTTTCAGTGAAAAAGTATGTTTTATTACGAAACAAAAATTATATTTTGAACCAAGAATAAATTTTGTATTTCTACAAAAAAGGAAAAGTTGCAAATAAAAAATATAAATATGAAATAAAATTTGAAAAATAACATTTTAAGTTAAATAATTATGCATTATTACGAAAATTAAATTAAATTTTAAACCAAGAAAAGATTTTATTTTCCTATCAAAAAAGGAAAAATTTTAAATAAAAAAGATCAGTCATAAAAAAATTTAAAAATTTACATTTTTAGTTTAAAAATCAATTTTACATCAAAAAGAAGGCTTTCCTACCAAATTTTTAAATTTTCAACTCAAAAAAAATAATTTCCAAAAAATAGTTAAACTTTCAACCAAAGAGATGAATTGTCAACTAAAAATAAAGGTAAAAGTGTAAATAAAAAAGATAGATTTTCCCAAAAAGTTATATTTTCTGTAAAAAAGATTTTATTTGACTTTTCACGATTAAAATTTAAGTTTCAAAAAAAAAAGTTTCTATGAAAAAAATGGAATTGTCGAACCATAACGGCGATTTTTTCCAACCAAAAAGGATGAATTTTTAACAATGAATTTTTTTATAAATTTTTTATCTAGGAAAGATTTTAGTTATTTTTCAATACCAAAAATATAAATTTTAAACAAAAAGAAAATTTGCTACGAAATAGTTAAATTTTCAACCAAAAAGTTTCATTTTTAGCCAAGAAAGATGTATTTTGCTTACGCAGGTGAATTTTTAATTTTAAAGAATTTTAAAGTTTAATTTCCGTCCAGAAAATATTTTAGTTCTTTTTTTAAAACCAAAATATTTAAGTTAAATAAAAAGTAAATTTTCTTAAAACAGAAGAATTTTTAATTAAAAAAAAAAATTTCAAAAAAATAGTTGAAGTGTCAACCAGAAAAGATGTCAATTCTCTTTTCAACACCAAAATATTCAATTTAATCAAAAAGTAAATTTTCAACAAAACCCAACAGTCGAATTTTTATTCAAAAATACAAATTTTCAAGAAAAAAACAGAATGAGTTGAATTTTCATCCAAAAAGATTTCGTTTGAGTTTTCAACACAAAAATACAAATTAATTAATAATCCAAAATTAATTTTGGACTTTTTTTACCTCCCTTCTGATATAGTTAAATATCAAAAAAAAAATTTCTACTTAAAAAAGGTTAATTTTCAAAAAAAAAAAAATTGTTTAAAAATAATTTTTGACTAAACAATTGCATTAAAATCCAAATAGACGAACTTTCCAGTAAAGGAGACGAGTTTTAAAAAAAAATTCTTAAAGATTTAACCAAATGGTAAAATTTTCAAGCTAAAAAGACGAATTTCTTTTAAAGTAAGTTTCATTTTCAGCAAAAAAATTACTTTTTGAGCCATAAAAATACGATTTACAATCAGAGATAAATTTTCAACCAAAAATTATGACTTCAACAGAAGAGAGAAATTTTCAAAAAATAATTCGATTTTTAATAAAGCAGTTGAAATTCAAAATACAAAGATGCATTTTCAATAAAAGACTCTAATTTTTAAACCAAAAAATGACTTTTTTTTACCATGAATCAAGAATTTTTAACAAAATATATTATTTTCAATCAAGAAAGATAAATTTTGAAAAAGATTCTTATTAACAAAAAAAAAAAAATAAAAAAAAAAGTAAATTAATAAAAATAAAAAATTAAATAAATTCGGAAAGAATTTTTTACTAAAAACTTGACCTTTGAACGAACAAGAATAATTTTCTAACAAATAGTTGCAGTTTTAATTTATACAATATGCATGATAATGTTCCAACTAAAAATAGAATGTTTAAATTTTCAGACAAAAACTATGATAAAATATAATATAACTTTTACACAAAAAACAAAAAAAAAAGAATTTTCAACTAAGTTGGTAAATTTCCAACCAAAAAGATTTTGAGCCAAGAATTTTTGAATTTTCGGTTAAAAAGATTAGTGTTCTATAAAAAAAAAAAATTTCCACCTTATCCAATATTTAGGATAAATTTTAAATCAAACGTGGGATAGTTATAGTTTCAAATAAAGAAAAATATTTTTTCGCAAAGAAATGAATTTTTAATTTGTTAACTTTTTTTAAACAAAAAGATAAATTTTCGACCAAGAAGATTAAATTTCTACGAAAAAAAATAAGTTTTGAACTAAGATATAAATTTACAACAAAATTATTTTATTTTAATGCCAAAAAGTTAATTTATCTACAAAAAAGTTAAATATTCAACCAAGAAAATTAGATGTCACCCAAAAGAAATTTGCATCAAAATATCAATCAAATTTAAAAAATCCATTAATTAATTAATCGAAATTAATTTATTGAAGTTTAAAGTTTTGTTTCATATTTTTTATCTTCAAAATCTCGAAAAATATTAATCTGGTGTAAAATTAATGCTAAAAAAAATTGTAGATTTAATCGAGACACATATTTCTTTTTTACACTTTCCCCCTAAAATTAATAATAATTTTAACAATAATTATTAATCAATCTTTGCTGTTGAAAAATAATGTTTTTGTTTAAAAATTATGCCTCTTTGGTTTAAAAATTCGATTATTTGGTACAAAAATCACCCGCTTGGTTAAAATTTAAATATTTTTGTAGAAAATTAATATATTTAGTTAAAAATTAAGTTATTTTGTAAAAAAATTCAACAATTTAGTAACTCATTTTTTTTAATTTAACTCTTTTGTGAATAATTAATCTACTTCATACGTTTTCAACAATTTTATTAAAAAAAATTTTTTGTTTAAATTTGAACTATTTGGTTTTAGAAACACTTTTTTGTAGAAAATTCTTTTATTTAGTTGCAAAAACAATATTGTTGGAAAATTCTTTTTTTTTTTAAAAATTAATTATTTAAAATAAAAATTAAAGCATAACATTTTCAGTTAAAAATTTATCCTTTCAAGTTGAAAATTTTTATTATTTGGTTAAAGATTCCTTTTTTTGTTGGAAATTTATTTTTTAACTAAAGCTTTAACTATTTCATTTTATATTATAAATTTATTTTTGTAGGTGTAAATTCAACTATTTGATTAAAATTTCATATATTTTGTTAAAAATTTATTTTTTTTAGAAAAAAATTAATCTTTTTGGTTAAAAATGATTTTTTTGTTTTAAAATTCGTTTTTTTTCACTGGAAAACTCGATTTTGTTTTCGTTGAGAAATAAAAATTCGCTTTTTGTTTCAAAAAATATAATTAAAAAAAATGCATCTTTGTAGATTATTAATTAATGTTTTTGATCAAAATTCAATTATTTTTTTAGAAAATTAGGCTGATTTTTCATTTTTTAATTGGGGTTAAAAATTAATTTTTTGTTGGAATTAAATAATAAATTTATTTAAAAATTCATCTCTTTGTTTAGAACTTTAAATATTTTGTTGAAAATTCGTATTTTTTGGTTGAATTCAACCTATTTTTATTTAAAATTAAAATCTGCTTTGGTTGCAAATTTATTTTTTAACTCAAAATTTCAGTATTTAACTCTTTTTTTTGGTTTAAAAATAATTTTTTAACCGAAAATGTAACTATTCGTTTTTTGGTAGATAACTGATTTCTTTTTATTTTAGGTGCAACTATTTGGTTGAAAATTCCCTTTTTTAAATAAATTTTTTATATTTAAAATTAATCTATACCATTTTTTCTAAATTTTTTTTATGGGGAAATTCAACTATTTGGCTAAAAACTTGATTTTTTGGCTGAATATTCTTCATTTTAGTTAAAAATTAATCTTTTCGATTGAGAATTGACGTATTATGTTAAGAATTATTTTATTTCTTTTTTTTGCCAAAAATGAATTGTTGGTAGAAAATGAATCTTTTTAAATTCGAAAATTCAACTATTTGATTAAAAATTGATATTTTTTGTGTATTTGGAAAATTTAATTATTCTATTTTTGATAAAAAATTAATATTTTCTTATGTTGAAAATTTAACTATTTGGTTTAAAAGTGATATTTTTTAGTTGAAAAATCAACAGTTTTGAAAAAAAAGTATTTATTTTTCTTTGAAAATTTGAAATAGTGCGAAAAATTCAGATGTAACGCAATATGTCAAATTATAAAACCTAGAAGAAGCAATATCACGTTTTGAATCCAGAATTAAAGGTGCGCCGCTTCACCCCACATGCGTCGCTTTCCTTCCATATGCGTCGCTTTCGCTATATATGCGTCGCTTTCGCTACATATGCGTCGCTATCTCCTACATATGCGTCGCTCATCTCCAGTTTACAGTGTTAATAATATTTTTATCTAATTTTATACAATAATCATTAAATTAAAAAAAAAGAGTAATCTTGAACTTGACTGTACATGTAAAACATCCTCAATGGCTGTATCGGATTCTGCGAGTCGCTTATCAAAATGCAGAAGCGTGAGAACATAGCTTTGTGTTAGATGTCATATCTCTTAACTCATTAGCAGCAATTATAATCATATCTCCTTAACACCTCGTGCTCACATAATAACTCCCGCAAATTTCGAGGGGCTCGTGTTCAACCATAAGCAAACAATCTACGTATTGTTGTTATCATTAGGTGTGACATCCTTTCGTTATTTTATAAACAAATCTTGATCTGAGTCAGCTCGTCTCTGATCATAAACCATTTCCGACTTATCATCATGGAAAAATTTCTTCACTGAGCCAAGCTTAAAGAATATGATTTATTTTTTATACTTATTTCTACTTTTAAGAGAAATCGTCATGTACTTCAGAGATTCCAATTTTTATCATGTATCTAAACTTAGATATGAAACATCATCAATTTGAGGTACAAAAACCAATTCAATTGAACTCAATTTAATTCGAGCAACAAATCAATTCGATTAAATATTATCATTTGTAGTAATCTACAGGGAAATAATTTAGGTACAGTCAAACTTTCAAATTACTAAAGGTGGTTTTAAACAGAATCTGAAATAATTTGATGCATCAACTGTTAGGTTCCGGTTAACACCACCTCAAATAATTTAAATAATCAATTATGGAATGTCCGAAATTACCCCTTTTGCAGATAATTTATTTAAAATATTAAACAGATCCAATGCATTCAGATCAGTTAGATAAATATTGTTTATTCATACATATTTTTTATCATGCTAATACTAAGGAAAATAGATTATCCCACTTATCTTAGATTTCAAAATTCGGAACAACAAACTGTCCTAGATTACAAAACCTAAATTTTATTTAAATCGAAAAAATATTTTTCAGCGTGCTGGGACAAGGAAATAGTTACACAACCCTGAACTCTTTTATGTAACAAAACCAAGTTTGAACTGGTTTTTTAATCCTGAGAGTACTCATTGTCATAATATGACATCGCATAAAATATGAAAAGTGATTACATTTTGTACATCCATGTTTTATATTATTCAGCTTTTTGCATAGAATGAATGGAAAATTTGAAATGACTGCAACTTTAGACGTGTCTGGAAATGAAATTTAACGACCTTTAAATCGTTAGAAATAAAAAAAAATCCTGAGGAATTAGGAAGAGACACAAAGATGTGTATGAAGAGCTTATAGAAGACTTTAATTTTTAAGATAAGGTATTTGTAGCCACAGATAAATAATTAAACATGATAAATTTATTAAGCGATCATGGCAATCAGCACGTACTACATTTTTGTTATTTGTATAATATATGATTAGTTAAACATTGCTTCCTCTTCTGGAATGGCAGTATTTTTCGCTTACGTGGCGACTGAGCATCTACACCAAAAAATGAATTCTTTTCCAAAAATGAGAAATTTTGCAAAACAAATATGATTTGAAGTTTCAGTATTTGTTTTTTTTTTTATTCAATATGTCTAATACGGTTTTAGTTTATTGTTTTTTTTAATTATTATATAGTAGTATCTTCAGGATGAAAATTGAAAAATATCAAGGATAATGAAATTGAAAACTTTACAATGAAATATTTTTTTGAAATTACTGAGACAATTTAAAATGATTTTTTATTTGCAAAAATCTTTTTGAAGATAATACTTAAAAGGATTTCAAAAATTTTTCAGAACATATACAAAATTGTCGGAAATGAATCAGGAACATTTTTTGAGACAAGTTTTAGAATTTGAAGGATTTCAAACAGTTTTATAAAAACTTGGAATTATTTCTAAGGATTTTTTGAAATTTTAGAAGTTTTTAATAAATTCAAAAATAACTTGAATCTCCAGAAGATTTTTAAAAAATTGAAAAATTTTAAGTTGCATAGAATTTCGAAACAAAGAAGCTTTTTAAGAATTTTGAAAAGTTTTAAGAGAAGATTCCTGTTCAAATTTTAAATGAATTTCTTTCCAAAATATTTCAAAGGTTTTAAATGATATTCTACAATTTTGAACAAGAATTTAGAAGATTTTGAATCAAAATTTTGTAAATTTTGCACAGTTACAAAATTAAAAAAACACATCTATGTTTAAAAATTATTTAGAATTTTTGAAAAAATTAAAAAACTTTCAAACAAAATTTAGATTTTTCAATTGTATTAAAAAAATTCATTTCAAGATTTTTAATTTTGCAGGATTTTAAACAATTTAAGGAAATTTCAAAATTATTTATAAATATATTCAGAAATTGTAGAAGTTTGAAAAAGATTCAAACTTTTATTTAATAGAAGTTGGAATTAGTTTGAAATTAAAAAATTCGACAAATTTTAATTTTCGGGTTGAAAATTCAAATATGGTACGGAAAATTCGCCTTTTGAGTTAAAATTTCAAAAACTTAAATAAAATTTTTTTCTTGATTGAAAAATTTAAAAAATTTTACAGTTCGTCTTTTTGGCTAAAAAATTGATTACCTTAGTTAAAAATTAGACTACTTTTTTAAAAAATTAGTTTCATTTTGTTGTTGCAATTTATTTTTAAAATATTTTTTAATAATTATTTTTTTTTAGAATATTTGAAAAAACTTAAACAAAAATGTAGATTTTTAAGTTTTTTTTTTCTTTTGAAAAAAAGCGTCTTAAGAATTTTGAAAAGTTTCAAGAGAGTAGAAGAAATGTCTTAAAATTCCTGGTAAAAAATCTTAAAAATTTCAACAGATTTTTAAAAATTTCCTAAACTTTCGAGAAAGAGTGTAGGAGATATAAAAAATTTTTTGCAATTTCACAGTTTTACAAAATTACAAAGTTAAAAGAAAAAAAATATTTGTTTCGTTAAACTTACACGTTTTTTTTTTATTTTAGAGAATTTTGAAAAATTTTTTAAACATTGAAAAAAATGTAGATTCTTAAAAATTTGTAAAAAAAAAAGCTTTTCAAGAATTTTAAATGATTTGAAGAAAATAAAATATATTTCTGAAGATCATTAGAAAAGTGAAATATGATTTTTTATTTAGGTAACTTTTTAAAACATAATATTTAAATATATTTAAAAAGATTTCCAAAATTGTAAAAAAGAAGAAATCTTGCAGAATTAAAAATAATTTTTTTAAACAATTTTAATTATTTCAAATTTATTTAGAAATTGTTAAAGTTTTGATTAAAAATTCAAAAGTAATTCTGGGACAATTGAAAATAATGTTGTATTTTTAACATTTTAGTTCCAGAAAATATTTAAAGAGATTAGGAATTATTTAAAAATAATTTAAATCTTGAAAAGACTTTAAATAATTGCAGTCTTAAAAAAATTTTAAATAATTAAAAACAGTCGGTGAATTTTTGAAACTTTCAAAAAAAGGAGTTTAACGAGATTTTTTTTAGCGATTAAAAAAAAATTGATGGGAAAATTTTCAATGATCTTTTTTTTCAATTCACTTTTTAAAAAAAAAATTGCAAAAGATTTAGAAAAATGTCTGAAAAAATTCTAAAATATTTTAGGTTCAATTTTTTTAATTTGGAAGGATGTTTTAAAATTTCAGGAATAATTTCAAAAATTCTTTTTTCTTCGTATGGATTTAACTCATTTCGAATATAAATTTTTTTTATTGAAAATTCATATTTTTGGGTAAGAAGTTAAACTATTTCTTTTAATTCGTCTTTTTTTATAAAAATGCTACTTTCTGTGGTTGAAAATCAATTAAAAAATTTGATAATTAAATTAAAAATGAAACTAATTTCTAGAACATTTTTTTTTGGAAGATTAGTTTTAAATTAAATTTTTTTATTTAAAATTCATATTTGTGGGTACACAGTTAAACTGTTTTTTGGAAAATTTGTCTTTTTTATTAAAATATTGGCTTCATTTTTATAAAAAACGCAATTGATTAAAAAAGTAATATTTTTTGTTTTAGGATTCAACTATTATATTAAAAATTCCTCTTTTTTGGATAATTTTAAATCTCCTTTATTTAAAATTAAAAAAAATTAGTTAAATATTAATCCCCTTGGTTTAGCTCATTTTGAAAAAATTTTTAAAAGATTAACAGATTGTTGCAAGACCTTCTGAAATAAAAAAAATTTCTTAAAAATTTTCCAGCATTTTTTTCCATATAGCTGCAAGATTTATAAAAATCGTTTCGAATTTTCTTAAAAATTTTATAAAAATACTATTTTGATAACTTCAAAAACAAATTGATAATACTCATCTCCTTGTTTTAAGATCTCAGAATTTAATTTTATCTCTAAAAAGAATTTTAATAATTAAATTGCTATTTGACGTTTTTATTTTTCCTGAAAAAATAATTTTTTTCCCCTCAAATCGAAAAGTTAGAAGCGCGACTTGCACGCTATTTATGACGCTAATATTATTAAAAATCAAGTGGAATCCGGCTCTCGAGTATTATCGACGAGTCTGTTATTGTAGAAAAGATGAGGCTACTTAAACAGACTCTTACGTAATTGCAAACAATGGAACGAAAATTAAGAAAACATTGAAATTTGCATTACTTTTGCAATATCATTGTTTTGGTTCCATTATATATTATTTATAACTTGGAAATCAGAGTAAAGTCATCAGGGACATTCTATAAGCGGCACTTTACATAAACGACAAGGATGCCAAATTTGTTTTTTACAGTTTTAATTTTAATGTATTTTTTCCCGTTATCTTCTGCGAAATGTTTGAAATATTTGGAAAATCAATTAAATTTTTGGATAATCTTTCTGAAATCTTTGGAAATATTTATAAAATCTTTGGAAAATCATTGAAATCATTGCAAAATATTTCAAATTTTTGTGACATCTTTCTGAAATCTTTGGAAAGCTTTGAACCAATTTCGAAATTTCTGATAATATTTGTAAACGTATTGAAATCCTTGTGAAATCTTTAGAAAATCCGCGTTCGAAATTTTTGTGAAATTTTTGGGAAATCATTTAAATCTTCGTCAAATTTAAAAAAAAAATTTTTAATCTTCGTGAAATCTTGCTGAAATGTTTGTAAATCTTTACTTAATATTTAAAATTTAGTGGAAATATCTGAAATTTTTGTGATGTTTTTGGGAAATCATTTAAATCTTCGTCAAATTAAAAAAAAAATTCAAATCTTCGTAAAATCTTGCTGAAATGTTTGGAAAGCTTTAAACCAATTAATATTTGTAAACGTATTGAAATCCTTGTGAAATCTTTAGAAAATCCGCGTTCGAAATTTTTGTGAAATTTTTGGGAAATCATT
>JAAAKG020145761.1:0-10818 GCA_010014905.2 Druon quercuslanigerum | reverse complement strand
TTGCAACAATTTTCCTAGGTCATGCTAAAAGTTAAAGTCAAGGTACAAAATTTTAGAAAATCTAGAATTTTTTTTTAAACTTATCACGTGCTATATTCTCTTTAGCAGATTAAAATAAAATCTGTGTAACATTTCTAGACGTGAAATTTCATAGGCTTTCCAACTTTTTTTTTTTTAAATGTCCTGTCATCTTTTTTCGCTGAGTTATCTTGGTTTAAAGCCAGCAGTTATTTTTAATAGTGCTTGCGTCAATCGATCTTATAATTTTCGAAGGTAGTCTAAATCTTTAATTTTATACGCTCAAGGTTTGAATTCATTTACTTTCAAAGCTTCCAATTAGAAATCCTATAATTTGCAAAGTTTTTAGATTATCAAACTTTGAGAGCTTATAATTTCAAATTATTTAATTTTAAACGGTGAAAATAACACTTAATTTTATAGGAGGAATCTAATTTTTTAGTTCAGGAAAATGAATCCAATTATTTTTTATTTCACTTGATACTTCATGAGCTACAAAATGTTAATTTATATAATATATTTTTTTAAGATTCTTAATTTGTAAATGCTTAATTAAAAACTTCCCAAACTTCCACATGTTTGATTCAGAATTTTTAATGCTTCATCACAATGATTACATTTTTACGGGTATTATACGTCAACTTAATCAGTTTGACGATTTTCAATTTCAGATTGTAAGATCTTGTAAGGTATTACTTCCAACTTCTAAAACTTTCATTTCTTTTGAAACAGTGTCTAATTTTTAATTCTTTTATGTAATTATGTTTATAAATTTAAATTAGAAGTCAAAAATTGGACTGTTTTCGAATTAAGGGTGTTTTTTTTACTGAAAAGGAATCTGAGATAATTTCCTACTAGTAACTTTAGCTTAAAAAATCGACATATTGCTATGATTATTTCATTATCGATTTAATAACTGTTGTTTAACAAGTACAGTTTTTGTATTCAAAAAAGGGAAAAGAGAACCTTCATTTCAAAAAATTTAATTCATTTTTTATTATTATTTTCAAGGGGAGAATGTTTTCTTTATTGCTAATGATTATAATGGAATCTGTGTACACTTTTTAATGCTTGTTTTTATAATTGTTACCATTTGACGTCATTTTACTTGAAAATGTACAGTTTTTTAGGTTTATAATTTGAAATTAAAGAATATTTTTAAAAAAGACATTTGAATTCAAAACGTTTAAGACTGAAGCCTTAAAAATTAAGAGATTTGGAAACTAAGATTTTTACATTTAAACTTTAAAAACTGAATAATTTTAAAGAGGCCTTTAAAATAGATCGTTTAGAAGTTAATTATTCAAAGCCACACAATTTAAACATAAAGATTATTCTAATTAGGAAGTTTCGACCTAAAACTGCAACAACCAAACTTAAACTAAAATCTTTTACTTTTTTTTTTAATTAAAATATAATTTTATTTTAAAATCAACCATTACATTTTTTATTAAAAATTCATCTCTTTCTTTAAAAAAATCAAATTCTTTAAACGTTGAGTCACTTCAATAACATTTATTTTATTAACTTTGTCACTGTGGTTGAAAACTCAGCGCTTTTGTGAAAAAATAATCTTTTTGGAAAAAAATTTATCCTTTTAAATATAAAATTTGTATTGCAAATTTAACTTTTTTGTGGAAAGCTCATCTTTTTGGCGCGAAAATTCAATATTTTGGATAAATTTTCTTTCTTTGACTGTAAAATCTGTCTGTATAGAAAATTCGTCTTTTTTATTTGTAAATTCATCTCTTTTGGTAAAAAAATGTGTAATTTTGTCAGGAATTCGTATACTCTAATGGAAAATTCAATTGATTTATTTAGTTATTAAAATTTTAAATTCAATGTTGTAAATTAAGATCAATCAAATTCATGGTAAAAACTATTAAGCTGAAAATTAATGTAATTTTGTGAAAATTATACTTTTTTCAGAAATTTTTTTTTTTTAAGTTTATGTTTTTTGTAGAAAATCAACCTTCACTGTTGTTCAGAAAGCTCATCTTTTTGGCAATTTTTTCTTGGTAGAAAATTCGTCTTTTATTTGAAGGTTCATCTCCTTTGATAAAAAGCTGAAAATAAATCTGTTTTTGTTAATGACTCAAGCATTTAGTTAATTAAAATTTTTGTTCGAGTTTGAATTTTTTTGTAATATCAACATCTTTGTTGAAAGTTGGATTTCTTTCTTAAAATTCCTTCTATCAGGTTAAAGAGTCACAATTTTGGTTGAAAATTCATCCTATTTTTAGGGTAATATTTAATTTTTTAAACTGTAAATTTAACTGTTTTTCCAATTAAACTGATTTTTTTGAAAATCAACCACAGTCTTAAAAATTCATATTCTTGGTAAAAAATTTTTACTTTTTTGTAAACAATTTTTTTTTTGTTTAACAGTTATGCTATTTAGTGGAAAATTCGGGTTTTAAACAGATAATTTATTTTATAATTTAATAAAACTCAAATGCTTTTTCTATTGAAATTAGCTTTTTCCGTTAAAAAATTCAACTAATCGGCTACAAATTTATCTATTAATTAGAAAATTTTAAAAAACCAGAAAATATTAATGAAATAAAATTTTACAGAACAACATAACCAATGTTTCATCTAAATATTTGAAAATTTCTATAATTTTTTTAAAATTTGTTTCATGCAGTTGTTAATTTGTAAGACACAATAAGATCCCCCCCCCCCCCCACTAACCCCGGAAAAGTTCTCATTTTTTTCTACTACCCCTTAATTTTTATTTTTATTATATAAAATCACGTAAGACAGGGAGGAGGATAGAGAAAACTTACAAACCCAAATAAAGGGAGGAAAATATATTGAAGTTTCAGAAAACAAAACATCCCGTAATTAATGCTTGGGCCATTATATTAAAACTTGATTCATATGAATATTTTGCCACATTCTTCAATTATTTTTCGCTTACTCACCTTGAACTGAATGGCTACCAATTTTTGGGAACGTGTATAAGAAATGCAGGTATCCGATCATTTGGAGAAAAGCTAGAAAACAGAAGCTCATTTTGACGTAGAAATTGTTTTCATTCCAGAGATCGAATTGTGCTCAATCGTGCGCCAAGCTTCGTGTGATAGCATCCAATTTGGAATTACAAGGAAATAGGGTGATGTGCTGCATTGCAAAATCCAAAGTATTTTTTTATTTCTGACTTAAACTCTACTTTATTGGAAGAAGCACGAAATTGATTTTATTCCTCATAAGAATTCTATCCCAAAAGATTTTATTTTTTGCAGAACATGCGAGCAAAATACGATTTTACTTTAGGAACATCGATTTACTTTTTGCTTGCGTTCATTTAAAACCAGAGAAAGTCAAGATTAAAATCGTGTGTCAGTCAAGTCGAGAAAGGAAATGTATTAGGGTGGTCAATCCTGGTAAAAAGTGACCAAAATTCAATCTCAGGTTGAACTTATACTTCGACTAATGGACTTTCCAACAGCACAAAGCAAACAATCTTGATACTGCAAACAAAAACAAGAATTTACACGAAGTCAACGCAGACACAGTTTCGTTTCTCTTACCATCTTTGCCGTGAACGAGAAAATTCAATTACAACGTTAGCGTCTTTAGAATGGTCGTTCTGGTTTCTATTTCGTGCTGGGTACATTCGGTACATTGCATGGCTTGTACTTCCCTTAACTGCGTGTAAATTCTTGCGACAAATTGCATCTGAAAAGTATAATTAATAAGAAAATAAGGAAATGTGACTGCTTCAATTTTAAAAATTGGAAAATCTTTATCTCTTTTAATTATTTTCCATCACACAAAAATATGGTATGACTTGCCGTTGTACAGATCATCACAAAAAGCTTGAATCCTCCTGGGTGACCATTTTTATATCATAATTTTTTTCACTTTAAGTTAATAAACGCTTGTATTTACAAGAAATTATTTGAACTTTCAAGCTATAAAGACGAATCATCAATGATGCAAAATTAAATAAATAAAAATAAAAAAAATAATAGAAAATTAATTATCAACCAACAGTTACATTAAAAACCGAAATTTGGACTTCTAAGCAAAACGGGCGAACTTTCAATAAAATAGTTTCATTTTTAATGAAATAGTTCAATTTTCTATGTAAAAAGATATTTAAATTTCCCAGTCAAAAAGACGAATTTTTCAGAAAACTGTAAAATTTTCACTTTAAAATCACGATTATTCAATCCAGAACGACAAATGTTCTACAAAACAGGTAAATTTTCAAGCAACAAAATTGAATTGGAAACAAAATGATGAATCTTCAAAAACAACCAAAATTCCTAACGAATGTTGAACTTTGAACTAATTAGCTAAATCATTCTCTATAAGATAATAATTTTCATTAAACATTGTCGTAGTTCATATTTAAAAAAAAAAACTTTATAAATTTAATTCGAAAACAGATGAAATTAACGAAAAAAAGTTAATTTTTAACAAAAATGAAATTTTTTCAATATAAAAATTCGAATGTTTCAGTATACAGTTGACTTGTAAACCTGAAATGATAAATTTTAAATCAAGCAATATGATTTTAAAAACAAATATTAGTATTTTTAGCAACAAATAAAAGTTCATTTTAAAAAACTTTAAAAAAATTGAAATTAAAATTTAAAAATTTTAACTAAATGGTTCAACTTTCACTTTGAGCAAACATAGTTTATTTTCAACAAAATAATTTAATTAAAGTGATTAAAAGTAGTGTATCTGTGATTACAAATGGATTATCTGAAATTAAAAATAGATTACCGGGAATTAAAAGTGAATTATTTAGGATGACCAATGAATCACAGGTTGATTATTCAAATTAATTTGCTCGAACTTAATTTTAACAACAGACAAAATAGTTGATAAGGAACTTTAACTTTAAACTAAATTGTCTAATTTTCAATTTATAAAATATTTCTTTATAGAAAATCCAATTTTAAATAGTTTAACCGAGAATTATTTTAATTTCGAATAAAATTTTTTTTTAAGTTAATCCAAAAAACATTTCTACCGAAAGCGATGAACTTTAAACCAAAATGACGAGTTTTCAACAAAAGAATTGAGTTTTCAACCTAAAAAGTTTTATTAGTCAATGTAAAAGAAGACTTTTAACCAAATTGTTAATTTTCAAGCGAAAAAAGCGAATTTTTTACCAAACACTTTAATTTTCAAGCTAAAAATATAAATATCTTCCAAGTTAAATTTTCGAGCAAAATAATACAATTTTAAGAAAAAACGTGAAATTTTATATCCAAGATCACAAGTGTACTGTGAAACACTTGATTTATTAATCATAAAATATAAGCTTCAAGCAAAAGTTTAATAATTGAATTTGCACTTACAAAATATAGTTGAATTTTTAACTAATTAAATAAATATTTAAATAATAAAATGATATACTTAAAAATAGTTCAAATTTTGACCAAATAGTAATTTTTAATTAAGATGAATAATTTTATAATAAAAAGATGAAGTTTCAACCGAATAGTTGAATTTACCAATAATATAGTCCAAATAGAGTCTAATAATAATAGTCCAAAATTCAACCAACTAGTTGAAATTTTAACCAAAACAGATAAAGTCTCAATGAAAATTTTAATAGTTGATTCTTCAATTAAAAAAATCAGCTTTTAGCTTAAAATAGATTATATAAATTTTCAATTGAGAATATTAATTTTTAAATTCATAGTAACGAATTTTAACATAAAAGTTCAATCTTTAACGAAATATTAAAAAAAATTTACCGAAAGAGATACATTCTTAACCAAAATAAAAATCTAGAGAAAATTATTTAAAAAGGTAGGAAAAACTTGAATTCTTAAAAAATGTGAAAAGTGGATAATAAGTTTATTATTTTTAATTAGAATATTATTACCTGGTATCACAGGTGTATTAGAATAGAATAGAATTGGTGTATTAGAATACAGGTGTATAGAATATATATATATATATACAGGTGTATTAGAATAGAATAAATATATTTTAAAGAGGTCTACTTGAGATTATAAATGGATTGCCTGGGACAAGTGAATTAAAAGTGAAATTTTTTGGATTACAAGTGGATCACTTCATATCACAATTAGTTTACTTAAAATCACAATCAGAATTCCGAAGAATACAAATGAATTTCATGGAATACAAGTCGATTTAAAGTTGATTACTCCACATTACAGATGAATCATCTAGGTCAACGAATCAATTGCCTGGAATTGCAAATTGATTACTTCGGATTACAATTAATTACCTGAGATTACAGTCGGATTATCCAAGATTATAAGTCGATCAGCAGGGATGAAAATTTTGTTTGCTAGGATTACACTGCATTATTCGGATTACAGGAATTACACTGGATCACCATTTTGGATAACCAAGAACTTCAGAAAATTTACCGGAGTTGTTGCCCCCACGAGGAAAAAATTGTGAAATATTTATTTAGATCCTCTACTTACAAAATAAAATCACTAATTTTTATTTTTTCAAGAATTTAAGATTTTGTTATTCAAATCTATATTTTTAATTTTTAATGTGGCATTAACATAAAATCTTCACAAAACCTTTTACCAACTCCCCCTTCTCCTGGTGAGGTAACGTATTTTTTGAATTGCTTCTTTTAAGCATTTATCTTTTCTTTCGGATACGAAATTCTGGATATCTTTTTTTGAATACCACTCTACTGGTCGTAAAAAAGAGTCTTTTTTATTATAGAGCTTAGAATATGATGAAATTCAGACGCACGACTACATATAATGCACTAGTGCAAACTGCGAACCCTGATAGAGTCGTATGCGCGTCACAGCGTGAATTTTTATGATACGTTTTACGATCCCTTCCGCTTACTCGCCTTTTACGAAGAACTTTGTCGCGGCTAAATTTAAATGGAATTATGTTATAAATATGTGAAAAGTAAATGAATAACTTATCTATAAAAATACAAAGTTACAGATATATAGATTTAAGGCCATGTGATGAGTGAGTCACGTGACCAGATTCATGACTGAAATTAGATATCAAGCTGAAATTTTCGGAATATATAGAAAAAGAACTTAAGAACAGTTATGTATCAATAAATTTTGAATACTGAGAAGAATTTTTTTTACATTTTTTTTTGTAATTGTAAAAATTTATTAGTATATAAACGTTCATTAGCCGCTTTTCTTCCGTTTAAAAACCTTTCAGTTTCATATCGCATCTAGTGCTCCAAAGAGTTGAGGTGCACGGAGAAATTCTCAAAGTATGAGAATATGTACGAGATTGATGTGCTTTGAGAATTTAATGAGCATTTATAAGCATTTTTAATTTTATGATTTAAAAATCGTATTTTCAATCTTTATTAATGATAAGTAAATTATTCAAATTTCGCGGGAGAATGTTTCACTGCAAATTGGAAAAGGCGCCTAATTTAAATTATAGAAGAAGTTAAAGTAATGGAAAACATATGATTCCATTTAAACAGCTTTTTAATCGAGTTTTAAAATCAAAAAGATCAATTTTGAACCTAAGAAATTACTTTTTAAATAATTTGATGAATCTTCAACCAAAAATATAAATTTTTAACGACTTAGTTATTTGAAATTTCAAATCACAAATTTATCTTCTGCCAAGAAAGACTCATGTTCAACAAAGTAGCATTTTTAATCAAACATATAAGTTTCCAACTAATAATATAAATTTTCAAACAAAAATATGCATTTTTGACAAAATAGTGGTATTTCCAACCAAATAGATGAATTTTCTATTTAAAAAAAATAAATTTTTAACTTATCATTTTTTTTCAAACCAAAGACATTAATTCGTAACCAACAATATAAATGTTGAATTTTCGACAAAAGATAACATTTCTCTATGAAAAATATTACATTTCTGTTAAAGAAGCTCAATTTTCTACTAAAAATGGAATAGTTCAATTAAGTTTTTAACTAACGAGATAAATCTCCAACTAATAAAATTTAATTTTCAACCTAATACATGAATTTTCTGCTAAAAAGCTCAATTTTGTAGCAAAAATAAAATAATTTAATTTTTAGTTGGTATAATAATTTTTTAACCAAAGAAGAAAAGATTCGTTAAAAAATAATTACATTTTCAACCACAGAAATTAATTTTTAACAAAAAAGATAAGTTTCAGCTAATAAATGAATTTTCACCTAAAGCGGATCAATTAAAATAAAAGAAATTAATTAAATTTTCAGTTTAAAATATAATTTTTAATAAAATTATTGCAAATTTTAAATTAAATAGTATAATTTTATATCAAGAATATTCAACTTCTATAAAAAAAGATCAATTTTCGACGTAAAATGGAGCAGTAACATTTTCCGATAAAAAAATTAATTCTAAATAAGGAAAAACTAATTTTCAGCCAATAATATCAATTTTCAAACAATAAGATGAATTTTCTACCAAATAGACGAATTTTTAACAAAGTAGCATTATCAATAAAATGTATAAGTTTTTAACTAAAAATATAAATTTTCTAACAAAATATGCATTTCTGACAAAATAGTGGAATTTCCAGCCAAATAGATGAATTTTCTATTAAAAAAAACAACAACTTTTAACTAATCTTTTTTTTTCAAACCAAGGACATTAATTCTTAACCAAAAATATTAATGATCAATTTGCGACCAAACATAACATTAGTCTATGAAAAATATTACATTTCTGTCAAAGAAGGTCAAATTTCTATTAAAAATGGAATTGTTAAATTAAATTTTTAACGAAAAAGATAAATCTCCCGCTAAAAAAATTTAATTTTCAACCAAATACATGAATTTTCTCCCAAAAAGGTCAATTCTGTAGCAAAAATAAAATAATTTAATTTTCAGTTAGTAAAAAAAAATTTTTTAACCGAAGAAGAAACGAATCGTTAAAAAAATACATAAATTTTCAACCACAGAAATTAATTTTTAAAAAAAAAGGTTAAGTTTCAACTAATATATGAATTTTCACCTAAAGCGGATAAATTTTCAACAGAGAACGAATTAATTAAATTTTCAGTTTAAAAAATAATTTTAAATAAAATTAATGCAAATTTTCAACAAAATAGTATAATTTTATATGAAGACGTAAAATGGAACAGTAACATTTTCCCATAAAAAATTAATTCTAAATAAGACAAAACTAATTTTTAGCAAAGAATATCTATTATTAAACAATTAGATAAATTTTCTACCAAAGAGACGAATTTTTAACAAAGTTAATGATTTTCAATAAAAAAGAACTAGTCACCGAGAAGCTTAAATGTTCTCAAAAAAATTCGAATTTTTAATAAAAAACAGGAATTTAAAACCAAATATTTGAATTTTCAATCAAAAAGGATACATTATCGACAAAAAACGTTATATTTGATATTTCTACCAAAAATGACTTTAATTTTATACCAAAAATAGTTAAATCCAACCAAAAAGGATGAATTTCAAACAAAATAGTTGCAATCTTTAACCAAAGGAGAATAACTTTGAACCAAATGGTTGCGAATTTTAACCACAATAAAAAAAATTAACTGCAACTTTACTTTTTCGAAAATTCTCTAACTTTTTCAGATTTTCACTTAATTTCTCTGACTTTCTGGAATTACCTGATCTATAGCGTGCCTGTAATTTAAAAAATTACATGATTTTTTCACTCTAGATAGTTTTTGAAAAAATATTATGATATGATTATGATATATGTTTGTTTAAAGAGAAATGCTCTATATATACTCTGTTCGAGCTTAAATGCTGAGCATATTCTCAAGAGCATTTGCTCTACATAAATTCTTAGGCATATAAGAATTCTAGAATTTATGTTATTAATTAAATAATTTACTTTTTTGTTATCTTGAAACGACTATTAAAAAGTTTAAATAAAAATCGTGCAATATCAATCTTCATGCAGTTTATAGATTATGCCGGCACTGAACCTCCTAAAACTGTAAGAATTTTTAATTGAAGTATATTTTTTTGATTATAGTTAGGTAGTTCATTCACAAAATATTTTATTATTAAAATATGTATTTAAGTAATTATTTCTTATATTCTAGATCATTGAGATTTTAGAAAAATATGCTACGTATTCATATCTTAGTCAATAAAAATCATAAAAATGACTAAAGTGCCTTATTTTTTCATGGTAATAAACTGTTTACTGTGTGCAACAATATTTATGTTAAAAAAATTTTCACAGAACATGCAACATCTTTTAAGTATGCAATTAGAAGACAAAAATTAGGCTGAAATTTAGAAAGAATGAAAGGAAATATTTTATAGATTTAAAGCTAACTATTTAAAAAAAGAATAGCTTGTGGTATGTAGTAATTATTTAATGTCAGTATTTAATAAATAAAGTGACACAATGAAATTTTGAGATCAGAGGTTGGGTCTAACAATCTAAATTAATTAATAAATTACTGTTTTGCATATTTTATATTTCTGAGAATGCCTAAGCTCGCAAATAAGTTATATTTAACTACTTACATAATATAAGAAAAAAATATATTGTTAACAATCATACAGACATAAATTCTGTTAAATTCTTTAATATTCGTCTAAATTCTGTCATAATCTCGGTTATATAACCCGAACCTAAATGATTGGAAATTTAAGAACTCTACTAATGCCCTTAAGAGAGAGTATTAACCTAATTTTTATATGTTTAATTTAATGAAGCTGAAACTCTTACGAGCGTTCTTCAATTTAGCTACCCTATGTTAAATTGTATTTCGCGCCTCCTCCTCAAGATCAACACGTAGTCCCCCCCCCCCCCCCCCCCCCCCCCCCCCCCCCCCCACCACCACACTAAAAAAAAAAAAAAAAAAAAACCAGGCACCCGCTGCCGCCG
>JAAAKG020145760.1:0-10818 GCA_010014905.2 Druon quercuslanigerum | reverse complement strand
TATTAAGATGACATTATAATATGCGTATATAAATAAAATTCAAATAACGACTGATCGCATGATAGATAGCCCCCACACATTGTACGGCACCAAACGCCCAAGCCACCTTAAGTTAGTGTTACAGTCCCTTGTAATAATCATGTTACTTTAATTCGGTGCAGAAGCCAGGATTTCGGATTCAAGATGAAGATGGGTTCCGTATAAAGCATTCGGGGGCGTATAAATAACACCTACTAACACATTATCTTTGTAATTATCACTCGAGGCTTCAATGAACAGAAGTTCGGCAATAGGATAATTGGCACACGCGCTGATTCCCACCACGACTCCTCTAAGACTGTCATGCACATATAAGCCGACTCTGCCCCCTCTCCACTCATCTCTGTCTCAACGAAATAGCACATAATTGTCCAGGGCAACCGAGATGAAGCGGTGATTAGGTATTAACCACGTTTCAGAAACAGCAACAGTGTAGTAATCGCAAGCGTTGTAAAAGATTTGAAATTCTTGATAGTGTGCTGAGAGAGATTGAGCATTTACATGGCAAATTCTTAATGTCACCATGACAGACGGAGTATAAGTCTAAATAAGGCAAAACTGTTTAGATATTTAAGGCCTACGGAATTCATACGAGAATCAAAAAAGTTAATTAGGAAAAAATTATCAGAAAACCGATCAAAAAACTTATCTTATCAATTAAACTTATCAATTTTATCAGAGATTGGTACTTTCGTGAAGGGTACTTTCTTATCTTATCACTTAAACTTATCAATTTTATCAGAGATTGGTACTTTCGTGAAGGGAGCTACTATGACGAAACTGTCATTGAGTGTAGACTTTGCGATTACATAAGAATGAAAGAAAAAAGTACTATGAGACATACCTACAAAAGGATGCATTAAAAATGAATAGATATTATTTAGTTTCATGTCCATACAAAATTTTCTCATGATCTGAAGAAGAAATTTTCCACAGGTAAGAATTTTGACAAGTCCAAACAAGTAACTGATAAGCCGTATGTAGTAAGTAAGTATACATGAGTGCTATATTATTGTATTTGCATAAAGCCTGAAGCTTAAGATTCTAAGAGGAAAACATTCAATATATGCCAGATCTGTTATTACGCAATTAGAGATATAACAATAAGCAATATCACGTACAGATCTGCATGCTGCATGTAAATCTACTTCAATAAACAAACTTAAGATTAAAGAAAAATCACAACCATGCATAAAAAGAATGAAAAATACTAAGTGACGAACCAGCTGCGATGTTCTTTTCCGCTGGTACCTTGTTAGGTTAATCTTACCAAAAAACATCAATGTCATTGATATGAGCCAAAAAAACTCTCAGTGTCCCATCTTCTTTACGACAGAAAACCCTTCTCCCTGCACTCCAGAGGTATTTGATTCTTTTCTCCCGTCTAAGGTTAAGGGCTGAGCTATAGATGAGTCGATTTGTTTCAGCTAGAGACTCTCGCATGAAAAGTTCCTGATCGCTACTCCAGCCCAAAAATTTAGTAGAGAGTTGCCTATTTTTGCACATCTTAATTATGCTAGCGCATGTTGATTCTTATTTAAGTTTGACAATCACGATGGGCGGAAGCGAAACCTGCGGAGCTTTGCCAGCCGAAGGTCCAAGTCTGTAGATATTAAAAATTCACGCCTTTTTTCTTCAACTGGTAAGCCTTGAATCTCTAGAGTTGCATTAAGTGAGTCTTGTTCTAGGAAGTGGCACTTTTGGGTCAAGGACAGTACTTGAGTCTTTAACAGCTGATTCTCCCTTTCTATAGATTTTGAAGAGCCTTGAAGGTGGATAATATCAGTGACATTTAAAAATGTAGTTTCCTTCAACACAGTTATGCGCAAAAAATGTCTTATAATGTCCTCTTTTATTCCCTTAATTGATCGATCAAAAGATTGATTAAAGGCTATTTGTTTGAATTCAAAAGCATCAAGCTTTTCAGAGATTTTATCAAATGCGACTTCTTATCCTTTTGCTATCTCCATGAAAATCGCAGTTTCAAGAGCAGCGTTCCCACTAGCTGGAGACGATCCTGCGTTGGTTTCTTGAACAGGTGGTTCTGATGAGTTTCTACGCCGAGTGCTGACAGAAAGTAACGTTTCGTACCCCAAATCCAAGGGAAACGATACCTTGAGCAGTGGTACCATTCACAATACCAAGACTAATTCTTATTGCAAGTATATGGTACCCTGAAATTGTATTTAGTATCACACTTTGTTGTTACTGTGATTTCGCGAATGCGCAAAATATTTCCACGGGAACTAAAGATTCGTAGTAAATATTTACATTATTCTGCGCAGTTAATTTACACGGAATTTGTGGCTGCGGTTCAGAGTTCAGTGGCACATATGGCTGTGCAGTCAAGTGGCATGGTACTTACAGCTGCTTATTGCAGTTACATGCCACCAGGGGCGGATCCAGCCAGCTACCTATGGGGGGGGGGCGATCGTAGAAATATTATCTTGAAATTCTAAAAAAAAATTGGCGGTAATTGCTAAAATATTTGTAGGCTCAGGGGGGGCGATCGCCCACCCTCGCCCCTCGCTGGATCCGCCCCTGCATGCCACTTACAGACGTGCAACCACGGAGAAATAATAAGGAAATCGATCGAGCCAATTTTTTGTAACAGTTTTTGCAAAGTCAAGTAAAGTTAACCGTTGCAGATTTGAAAAATAAAAATCTATGTGAAAAAATTTTGTGTTGAGTTCCAATGTGTCAAACATCCTATTGAAACAAAGGTACATCAGGAGTAACACGTAAAAATGAGCACATATATTGACAAACTCGATTGACAATATTTACGGGAAAATAACCTCAGGTTTTAGTTGTCATTTAATCAGGCACTCACTCACACTCTTCTCGCGGAAGAAAAGGAGATAGCAACTCACAGTGCGTGCAACACAGTCACACGGCACTTATGGCTGCGCAGTGAGGAGATGCGTTACTTCCATATTCGCAATAATGTTGAATAGCACTTATGTTAGGGTAACTTATAAATTCGCAGTACAGTTGCATAGTAATGGAATCGGTGCAGTAGAGTTCTCTGACACTTACGAGTGCGCAATACAGTCTTAAGGCATGTATTTCCGCGCAGTAAAATTATGGGGTACTTACAGATGCGTATTCATGGAATTCACTAAATTAACGGAATTAATGGAATTCACAGAATTCATGGTAATTACAGAGATCAAAGAACTAATGGAATTAAAGAAATTCACGGAATTGACGGAATTATTAGAATTCATGGAATTCATGGAATTTGTGCAATTAACGAAATTCATGAATTCCATGAATTCTATGAATGAAATTTTTAATTTATTCTACAGATTGCCATACATTGCGGCTTTGTAGCCAGAGGGGTTAGCCCCCCCCCCCCCGGAATATTGTAATCTCGTCTATTATACACTGGAGAATCTTCATTATATTTATAACATCTTGTGTCTATGGTCTGACAGCTCTGTTATTTGCGACAAATGCTAATGAGAAAAAGGGATTACAGATTATAGAGACCATAATAAACTGGTGTCTATTCATCATGCTATCTGCAAATCGAAATGTTTATTGTATTTAGCAATTTTCTCTTCGGATAGATTTAAAAATTCACAGTTTTTCCTAAGTTTTCAAATTATTTTGTACTTTTCAATTAGAGCGGGGCAATAATCATTTAAATTTATTATAAATAATTTTTAAATAATTTATTATAATTTATAATTATTTATAATAATATTTTCTTATAATAATGCTAGAAAGTTGCAGATTTTTCTAAAATTTCTATTCTTTGTCTTTTTTAAAAATTAGAGTGAGGTAATAATTAGTTCAAGTTAATAAATATAATTGTTAAAATAAATTATTATTGTTCATAACTTATCTTCTCCGATAGCACTGCCTCATAGATGCGGATTTTTCTGAATTTTTTCACTTCTTGTCAACTTTTAATTTTGTGAAGTAATAACTAAAGTAAGTTAAAAAACAGAAGGATCGAAGCATTGTATTATTGATTATAACTATCTCCTTTCAGATAATTAGAAAGTGGCGGGTTTTCTGAAATTTCGAACTCTGCTTTGTCGTTTTAGTTATGAACATAAAATAAATAAACAATAGAGAGATTCACTTCTGAAGCAATCTTTTTATTTTTTGTTAGTATATTTGTCTGAAATAAAATAGATATTTCAAATTTTCTGTATGAAACATATTAAATATACATTTTTCTTCATAGACTTTTTGTTTTAATTGTTTTGAAACTATATTAATGGCCTCAAAAGCAAGCGGTAATCGGTATATTTCATTTTTAAAGAAAAAGTGTAACATGTACGCTTATGGTTCTCGCCAGCATTAAATGAGTTTTTCACGAAAAGCGTTTTTAGAATGTCCAAATTCAAAAATGCCCCGGCGACTCGTTTTTGAAATTAAACGGTTCATCTTAGGCTTAAAATGCCAGGAGCTTATCCGGCTATATGATTATGTATGTAACTCCATACTGGTCATAAGGGCCTCTTTCATGCCGACGCCTACAATTGCTCCTTACTAAAAAGTAAAGAAAGACTGAAAAATGATTAACAAATTATCATTAGATAACATAATAAGCGTTTAAAAAATTATGTCAGTTAACTTGCATTGATTATCAAGATGGTTATTTAGAATTTAGACCCTAACAGAATTTCAATTTAAAATATTTGTTTATTTGGTAAGTAAAAAATTCTCAAAAAGTGATAAATTTCAGAAAGACTCGTTTAAACAATTATGCCGGTTACTACCTACCATTACTTTATATGAGAAGATATTTATAAACAATAATAATTTGTTAAAACAATTATTTTTTTGAATTTCAATTATTATTACCATACTCTAAAAGTGAAAAGTAGACTAAAAGTTGAAGATTCCAAAAAATACCGCAACTTTCTAACATTTATCTAAGAGAATGATATTAATAACAATAATAAATTGTTTAAGCAATCATGTTTGTTTACTTCAATATTATGTCATTTTTTTTCGGATACTCTTTTTTGTCCTTCTTCCCTGAGCCCTCCTCCCCGAAAAAATTCCTGGCCACGTCGCTGATACATTGTACAGTTTAAAAAGGTACATTGAAAAGGGCCACTGTTTTTCCTCGGTTTAAATAGTAGAACTTACATTTTTAAACCCTTAAAACGATTGTCAGTTGTAAAATCTACATTGAGGTTTAAGAAATCGCGGATTTATATATTAAAATTGTAAATCTTACAATTTATTGTTTCCCTTGTTTCCTATCCGTTCTTCCCGATAGCTGAATTTATATACAAGTTCGGCTCTCGGAGCTACTATATAAACATAACTTTCTTAAACGAATTATAGGCATTTTGATTGCATTTCTTAAATAAAATTTCTAATACGTGCCCTGCATTTTTAAGCCTCCAACAAGGGGTCTCTTTCATTTTCCCTGAAATGTAACTGTAGTCTCCTCTCAAGGGATGTACATATAGAACGCAGGACCAGCTGTGTATGTTATATAGTATATACCTATAATGAAAATCGTCAAGGGATGGATCTGTTTTGCGATGCTAAGAGGATTGAATGAAAGTAGAGGGTGAACGCTGAACAGTGAACACTTAACAGTCCGTATGCAGCAATTAAGTCCATACATAACCAACCATACTATACTATGTTATCACTTACAGTATACACATCACCATGAAACGCCCATGCAGGTTCCTTTCTATACTTCTAGTGTAGAATTATAAATCATACATAAGGAAATTGAATATTTTCGAAAGGTAATTTCTCCTTTTGTCAATGTCACTGCCACTTGAATCCCTCTTTAATTCTTGAATATTTTTCTTTGGAAAATTAAGATGACTATTCGCGTCTTTCTGATGTGTTTATGGTTTCCCGACGGCGCTATTTATAAGGTAGGACTTTCTTCTCAAGATTTTCATTAATGCCTTCAATACTGAAATGTGGGATAGTAAATTAATTTGAAAATTTGAATGCGAATAAATTGAGAAATATATTTTATTCATTTGGCAGATTACATATTCATCAAATGAATACATATTTTTGATGTATAAATTAATGACTTTGTATACTTCATTAAACGCATAAGGTATCTGGAAAATTTTTTGAACATAAATGGATTGAAAGAAGCAGTGGATAGAAATCGAATGTTGTGATTTTTTTATAGTCCGCACGTGAAGGCACATACAAAAATTTTGTAAAGCTGGTATTCGTGTAAACTTTTAGATGCAGTTGAGTAAAAAGAATTACACTGAGAAAAATAGGAAAAACATTTTATTCTGTTGCAAGATTCGAACGCTGGACCCTTAGGATTAAGATTAAACCCCTTTTCAGGCTTGGTTTCCTTTTTAACTTCCTTCAAGCAACCGCTCGTTTTACTTAACTTCTGTTATTCTTTAAAAAGTAACAAAATCCTTTAAATGGGTTAATCAATAAAGACGCAAAATATAGTCGGTGATGTACACCTCAAATAGGCAGAATTGTTAAGACGGCATGAAACTTTTTATGTATGTTCTTTTTTACATAAAAAAAGTTTCAGGCTAGATAAAAATAAAAATATATCTGTTCAATTTTTTATTATTGTGTGAAGTTTCCTGGTTTTTATAAATCCAGAAAAATTAAGAGAATGGCTGTTGTTTTTCTGTAAAAAAAAAATTTGGGAGTTGTTTTCTCCATTTTTCAATAATTTAAACCGCTTTTTAAGTAATTCCACTAATGAGTATTTTTTCACTACATCGTTTTATTCCTCTGTCACTAATAGAGAACTTGTCAGAAGTCACTTGATTCTGATCTTCGTAAATTTGTTTTTAAGTAAATTTTTTCAAATAATGCATAAACCATGCATAAGATGTTATTTCCATGTGAATCCATCCATATATAAATGTTAGTGACATTTATTTACTTTAAAATCTAGAAATTTGTCCGTTATTCTTAACTTCAAAATATAAAAAAATTTTCTCTCAAAATACGAGCATCGAATTGTATTGAAAGTGAATGTTGTAAAGTCCAAATGTAAAAAGGAAAATTCTGAGCAACATTTCAGATCCCCCTTTGTCCTTTAAAATAATATTACTCATCTCGACCAAAATGATTTGTTTTAAAGCCAAAAATATGCATTTTAGTATGGAACATTAAAAAATAATTATTTTTCCTTCATTGTAAAAATATCATTTTTATTTTTATTTAATAATAAAGTTGCCTATGCATATGTCAAATATGCAATGAAATACTTTTGTATACAACAGTATGCCAATGCGCCTGTCTTGATTAAATGAAATTATATGTTATAGACCTTGTATTCTTTTCAGTAACATCATACACATCAATTTTACATTGTTTGTACTCTTGAAATTAAAAAAAAAAATTTCCTGTACAAATTAAAATACTTTAATACATTTATATAATAAATATATCCAGAAATTGTATTAACTGGAAGCTTATAGAAAATTGTTGTCAAACTTTTAATGTTTTTAAAATGAATTCTCAGTTAAGTAAAAGAATTGTGTCATTAATTAAAGATACTAAAATTTTCTTCTTGTAATCAAGAAGCGTCTGTAAATCATATTCAAGGTTCGCTAATTATATAAGATTTTCTGTTAAATGTATAACAAAAAGTTGGAAAATGAATAGAGTTTTTTTCTGAAGGAAGGGTAAATAGTGCGCGCACAGTATTCTAATGTTATTAATAATTTGCATAGATTTATTATAAATATTATAATTAATATGCAATTATTACGATTTCACTGTCTAGTTTAATTAAAAAGCTGAAGTTTTTAACATTTGTTAAATGGAAATCGTTGTTGAGAATACAGTTTGTATGTATTACTTGTGAAAGTTTTGTTTATATGTCCAAACCAGGATTCTGTCCAGAAACTAACTCCCATCTGAACCATCTTTATATATTCATAATATTAACATGCTCCTAGATAGCGCTAAGACTAGGCCACAGTTAGTTCTAACAAACTAATAAATAATTGATTTTTACCTGTATCCACAGTTTATGGATATTTTTTATATGGAATTCGGACAAGAAAGAAAACATGTAACACATGTTTGCTTCTAAATCTAAATCGGTTCCGTATAAGTCACAGAAGACATATCCAAACTTTCATATTTTTATCACAAAATGTATAAGGTTTCTGAATTGTCCACCAGGGTTCTCTGTTCAAACATATAAGTTCATTATTATTTAGATTGATTATTATTATCATAGCCACGGACTAAGTCAAGTGGCTGATGAGATCAGGATGTTTTAAGTTAATTTAATACGATGCTTGAAATCTCCTGCGATGACGTATATATACAATTACGAGGTGCCGTGAGCATTGGAGGTGACAACAGTCACCTCTGGATGCTTTCTTGGAGCTACCATCTGATTATTATTATTATTAATATTTTTTGGAATAGTTAGCACGGGGATGTACTGGTATATATCATCGGTCACGGACGTATTTTATAACATTGGCAAACTGCGTTGTAACATCGATCATATGCTGCAGTTTCTGGGCTGAACTAGCGTACAGCTTCAGGTCATCCATGTACAGCAGATGGGTCACTTGATGCCCATCCTGATTATCATGAATTCTGAACCCATGAGACATGCTGTTTAGTGTTTTGTTCAATGGGTTCAGTGCTAAACAGAACCATAGTGCACTGAAGGAGCATCCTTGAAATATATTCGTCTTAATGCGTATTGATCCACCGAGGCTCTATGATTATTGTTCAAAACTTTTACTCGTGTGAACCCGCTTCTACATCATAGCCACGGACTAAGTCAAGTGACTGATGAGATCAGAATGTTATAAGTTATATATAATTAAATTGTATCCTTTTTCCATTTTTGTTTCAAACTTCGCACTTTCGTAATAGAGACAAACCAAATCCTCTTGCATTGTGGTATCCCACTTGATGCTCTCCCACGGTATTTCTATCGAGGCGGTTAACTCCAAGTAGCTAAAGTACATTTTTACCTGGAAGGAAATTTCCGAGACACTCATAAAGCTACACAAGACCATACATCTTAAGTAAAGAAACCAGTAGGCTAGTTACCCTCGATGCGGTAGGCTTTCTTCTCTTCACTCACTTTCTGATTTAACATTGCTACGAGACATAAATTTGCCCTTGTCATAATAAAAGTAACAAAATTAAGTGCATGACCTAATGTATTTTATTCGAGAAGAAATATATTTCATAAATTACAGTAAAAAGTAAGTTTCGTAATTCATACAAAAAATATAGCCAATTTTAAATAACCTTAGATTTTATGTTCTAGTTATCTATTGATAATAGGATAGGAATAAGAACAATTACCTAAGAGGAATTTTGTTTAAAAAGGATTTCAGAATGTACGGAAATTTGTCAAAATCACGTTGAATGTATAGAAAAATCGTAATAGGTCCGTAAAGTTTGTCCCAAAATTCATTTTTAACTGGTATCCTGGTAACATTTTCTACTTTGACAAATAAAACTTCGCGGATTAACGGACAACGATTCTTACAAATTTAATCATGAGTTTCGACTAAAAAATTACCTTTTAATAATGCAAATAAAAATAGAAGTTTAGAACTAGAGAAAGATATGTACTATTGTACTATAAAAAAAAAAAATATATATATACATTTTGATACTATTTGATTTGCTTCGAAAACAAAGTAAATGACCTTGAATATACACATTTTTAAAAACATGATTAATTCACTGTACTATTTTATAATTAGGTTTAGTTGATGTTTTTTTTTACATTTTACAAAGCATCATTCGGAGAACATTTTATCAAATTTTGGTTGAAAAATATTTTTAAAACAGCCGTAGACGGAGCATTATCGGGAACGCATTATTTTCAAAAAGATGATTTGTGGTGCCATTTACAGCTCATCGTAGAATTATCGGAAATCAAAAGCAAAGCAATTTCTTTAAAGCATAAGCTTTTCTTACCCCCTATCGCGTTTTTTTTTTAATTAAACATTTTTGGTGGTTATTTGAAGCAAAAGTAGAGATTTCTTATGAAAAATTTCGCCATTTTGTAACTGTAAAATCTTTTCAATTTATAAAAAAGGACATAGGAGGAAGGTATTTTATATATAAAAAGTGTGTACAAAATTTGAAAAGAAGGCGTGTAAAGTTTCAAACTTTGAAAAAGTGAAGACATTTTTTTTAACTTACACTGAATCATTGATTCCAGCTGCATTAAGCACAGTTCCTGCTTCAAAATTGACAGAAAATTCTGGCAAACATTATTACAAAATCCGCACCGAAGGGGTGGAGTCTTAAAAGCCAATAGCTTAAAGAGTTTTTAAAATGTTGTGCTATGGAAAAACTCAAAGAAAAAAAATCGATTTTTCGAAAGTCACATGACCTTACCCTTCCTTAATATTTATTAATTCTTCGTTGTTGGCGTTGTCATTAGCTTTAGGATCCAGGATACAGAAATGCCTAATTTTTCTAAAAGGTCAAACAGATGTTACGAGCCAGATAGGGATCCTTCTCAGTTTTTTATTCCTGTATAAGATATTAGATCGAAACTTCTGCTTTATTAATAAAGAATTAAACCATCAAACGAAATTACCTGTGTGCAGTGCGATTCAAATTATATAATAGACTCGTTCAAGATTATTACAAGGCACAAGATCTCCATCTGCCATGAAGGAATACTAACGAGTGGTATCACTGAATTGCACAGAAAAAACTGGGGGTTCGCTCATGTAGCGGCTCAAATGAATTTGGTATGCTTAGGAACTTGAGCTCATATAGATACCTGTCGAGACCCAAATGGGTTCGTTTGGAGCGCAGTTGAAAACAACAGCG
>JAAAKG020145759.1:0-10819 GCA_010014905.2 Druon quercuslanigerum | reverse complement strand
AATTTTAACACCCATTATTATTTGTTCATTTTCTAAACAACTTATGCAAACAAATGCACATTTTAGGAGCTTAAAAACAGAAAGAAATTTTTTCTGACCGTGCTAAATTGTATAAATAAATAAATTATTATAAATTTTTGTCTCTTTTTTTAGCCAACAACAAGAAGTAACTAATAACAAATTTTTAGATCTTTTTTGGGATCTCAATTTTTGTTTCTTCATCTTTTTTCTTATCTTGCATAGTTTGACCACAAAATGGAATTTTTGATTTTTCATTATTTGTTGTGGACTCAAAATTTGAATTTCCGATTTTTTAAGAAAATCCGAAAAGTTTTAATGATCTCCTTGTTGGCGTTCAAAAAACAATTTTTTCTTCTCTTGACTTTTTCATATCGTGCTTTCTGAGTACTATGAATAGCCGTACATAAAATATTTAAAACTAAAAAAAATGGTCCCAAAAAATTTGAAAATACTCTAACTTTTTCAATTTTCTTCCAAAATGGCTAGTTAACGAACTCATCCTTTCTCTTAGGACTAAAAGAAGTGTGTTAAAAATCGTTTGATCTGTTCTTTTTTTCGAGAGTTATCGTGTTTGCGGTCGAACGAACAGACAAACGCCTTCGTAAAATCTTTATTTTTGGATTATGGAGGTTTCAAAACGTCGAGATCCATTGAAAAACTATTGTGCCAAATTTGAGACAATTTTATTATTTTCTGAATCATAAATGATGAGGACGTAAAAACTATAATCCTTTCTTCGGAAATTTTTTCCTGCATCTCGCATTGTTATGTTAAAAGTAGAATTTTTGTTTTTACATTATTGTAAATGGATAAGACAAAATATCCTAATACAAGTCTTCTTTTACATTTTTACGTAACCAGTGTCTTTTGGCGTAATGTTGGAATTGTCGATTTTTTAAACCAATTTCGATAAATAAATTAAAAACGAGGAAAAATGCTACAAAAACTTTTCCCCATATTTTGCGTTGTACATTGGCTCAAGATGTTAGTTTTCTATTTTCTGCATACTACTTTTAAGAAATAAAAACAAAATAAAGAAGTTTATAGAAAAATGGTTAAGAAAAATTATGTAGGATTTTTTCAAAATCTATAATTTCACTTTCAGACTTTTCTTCGTATTTTGCGTCGTTTTTTTCGAAATTTAAATATGCGTTTTCAAATTTCGGACAATTCTAATACATTTTTAATTACAATTCATGAGAATGTAATAAATCATAACAAATTTGTATTTCTTTTTTGGGCGAACAACTTTTATTTATCAATTCGTTTTTCGTACGTTTGGTCGTTTTCCACCAATTTTTCATTTTTATTTAAAAATTATTTTTATGATTCAAATCAAAACTACGCGTCCTTAAAAACGTGATTCATAAAAAATTTGCAAATACGTTTTAGGTTCAAAATTTTTGTTAAATAATTTTTTTTCTTAATTTGTGTCGTTTTTCGAAAAATTTAATTTTTTTATTTTCAATGTTTTTTTTTTGGAACACAATTTTTGTTTATTCACCTTTTTTGTATCCTACATACTTTGACCACAAAATGGAATTTTTGATTTTCAATTGTTTATCGTGCAATGAAAATTTGAATCATAGATTTTCCAAGAAAATCCAAAAAGTTGTAATGCTAATTTTGTACGGCTTTCAAAAAGCAATGTTTTCTTTTATTATTTTTTTTTCATAACGTGCGATTTATTTTCCTTTAAACCGACCCAAAATGTGCATTTGTTTATATAAGTTGTTCATTAAATAACAAATATTATTGCATAACAAATTTTTTTCAAAAAACATCAATAAATCATAATTCCAAAGGTCAGAAGAAACCCCGTTTTCATTCAGCTTATAAGCACCTAAGATATCCATTTGTTTATATAATTTGTTTTTAAAAACTATGCAAAGCATAACAATATCTATTTAGAAAACATAATTAACAACATAAATGCAAAAATATGAGAAGATATTATGATTTTTTCTGATAAAAGACGCCTCAAATGTGTATTTGTTTACATAATTTGTTTATAAAATAAACAAATATTGATTAATGGCAACATTTTGTCAGAAAAAATCATTATCGATATAATTGCAACGAGGCTACAGGAGAAACAATTTTTTCCTGTCCATAAATGTCTGCGATGTAAATTTGTTTATAGAATTAATTAATAACAATTAGTTTTTAATTTTAATGGTCATACAGCATTCTAACGACGAAAGAAAGCTATTTCAGAGCAGAAAGATACAAGATGAATACCCCTAACGTCGATCATTTATTAATACAATTTATTCGTAACAATTAACTTTGCAAGTTTTAACAAATAAAAAAGTGCGTTAGAAATTTAAAGAGTTGTAAACTGAATTCACATTAATTTTACTTAAAAGAATATAGTAACTGTCAATTTTTTAAACGTAATTTTTAAATAGATAATAATGAGGCGATTAATTCCTATTTATTTATATTTATCAACTATTGTGTTAAAAAATTCATAAAACAAAATGTGAAAACTATCTTACTACTTTATTAAAAAATAATTTTTCTGTTTCAAAATTCAGTCGAGAAAATCCAACAGTTGAAAATTGAACTGTTTCGTTGAGAATTAATAAGTTTTCCTTGAGGATTCAACTATTTTGTTGATAATTCGACTTTTTTGGTTAAATTGAATTGTGTTTTTCTTTTAATCAAAATATTTTTAATGAAACTTTTTTCTTGAATATAAACTTTTTTGTTGCATAACCATATTTTGAAGCTGAACATTTAACTGTTTTGCACAAAAAATCGTATTTTTGTTCGAAGAATTCAACTGTGGGGTTAGAAATGAAATTTTTCTCTTTAAAAATTCATGTGTCCGTGTAAAAATTTTAATATTTTGTGAACAATTCGCTGTTCTATATTGAAAATGATTGAATTTCAATAAAAATTTTAATATTGAACTCTTTGTTTAAAAAGCGATATCTTTCAGACTACAAATTTAACTATTTAGTTTAAAAATCTTCTTTTTTGATTAAAAATTAATTTTCTTGATTGAAAATTCAAAGATTTGATCAACAATTTTTCGTCTTTGTTATAAAAAATAAATTTATTGGTTAAAAACTTAACTGTTTTGTTGAGAATTAATCTTCTTTTGGTTAAAATTACTTAGCCTAAACTTTCCCTCTTTGGTGGAGTAAAAATTAATTTTTCTTATCTAAAATTCAACTATTTGGTTGAAAACTAAGTTTTATGTTGAAACTTTACATTTTCAGGCTGAAAATTCAACTTTAGCGAATAAATTCTCATCACGAGTTTCGTTCAGAATGCATAATTTTCTGTATTTTGTTAAATTGCATTAAAATAAATTTATTAATTGTTAATACTTGTACCTTAATTTGTATAATTATTTTTCTCGTTTAAAAAGTTAGCTTAGGGTACTCATTATTAACAATTTTATTTTTAATTTGAGAAAAGTAAAGTCTAATTATTATTTAAATTAATTCTATTAATTTTTAATTATTTTTTTATTGTATCCTGTCACGTTTTCCCATAAATTATTATTATTTGTTATCAGCACAGCTTCACGATTATAACGAGAACTGACCATATTATGAAAAAAAATAGAAAACAAAATTTTTATTAAAAAAGGGTGACAATGATATTTATAGATCTTTTTAATATTAGCAATTGTGACTTTTTGAAGATCTTTCTCAGAAGAATAATTTTGTCTTTTAGCATATTTTTAAATCTTGCATAGTTTTACAGGAAAATGACATTTTTTTATTTGAATAACATTTTCGACGATTGAAACAAAAACTATGGGTCCTATCAGAAAATAGTATTGAGCAAATTCGTAAATCTTTTTCAGATGCACAATTTTTCTTCCAAACATTTTGCTTCTATTTTTTGGATTAAGGAGAAGTCGAAACGTATTTTGTGTATGGCCCCTGAGCAGAAATAAATTTCATAAATTGCGTCGCTCTGCATGGGTTCACTTGTGTAAAAAGGGCAAAATTATGGACAATTTTTTCATAGTAAAAAATCATAAATTGTTTGACAAAAACTAAATTCCCTATACAGAGATAGTACGGTCGTAGAGACTCCCATGCCATCTTACAGCCAGTAATACAACGAGCTAATAAAATTATGCTGACATAAATTTAATTCGTTGTATTAAAATTATGCTGTGACATAATTTTAATGCGTTGCTCAACTATGTCAAAGTATAATGAAAGTGAAATGAATTAAAAATATGTTATAACATAATTTTAATGCAACTGAATTTTAATACATCAAACTAAAATTAGCACTTGACATAGTGTAGCAACGAGATAAAACCATGTCAAAATATAATGAAAATAAAACGAATTAAAATTATGTTGTGACATAATGTTAATTGGTTGCATTAAAATTATGTTGTGACATAATCTTAATGCAACGAATTAAATTTATGTCACAGCATAATTTTAATGCAGGGCATTAGAATTACTTCTAGGCAAAAAAATACTATTAACTGTTAGTCATAATATTAACGACGAATAAGAAAAATAAGTTAAATTTTTTTATATTTCGGTAAAGCACTTAGTAATGGCCTAATAAATAAATTGCACCAAATTTATCGCTTGTCGTACGAAAAGAAATATTATTATGTTGATACATAAAAAAATGACTTAAATTTATGTCCTCACATAATATTAAAGGCGAGTATCCTCCTATACTCTCAATGCATTCATTATTTATTTTATCATAGGCCATAATTTAAATCAATTTATTTTAAGTCCTGGCATAATAAGAATGTACGAAAAAAATTATGTGCAGAGAAGTTGAATTTCATTTCTGTTCTGTATCCTAGTTACAATTTAAAAGTAAAACGGCTTGCGATAATCCCTAGTTCTTTCCTTGAAAACTTGCCTTCTTTCGGCGAGGGTAACATTAAGGGGATTTGTTAGAGTTAGAAAACGGGATACCATTTTTTAACCGCACGGTTGAATATTTTTGTCTGATATTTTGCATATGCCATCTGAATATTATTCTATTTTGCTAACTAGAGCCGGTTTTTTGAAAAAATGTTTATATTTTATTGTATATACAAAAATAAAAGAACAAAAACAGTGGCGCTTAGTGTTAGCTCTGTGGCCATTTTTGCGGCATGTCCAAAATAATAACCGATTTTCATACATATTTTTTCACTTTCTTCAAATTATACGAATAAACTAATTCTGCTAATTAAAATCGAACTAATCCATGCTATATATTATAATATATTTATCATTATTTATAATTATATTTAAACATATTTTGTTGAAAATTCGTCCTTTTTAGAAGAAAATGATTCTTTTTGGTTGAAAATTCAACTATATTCACTATATTCTCTATGTATATAGTTTGCTAAATCGAAAATAAAATTACAATATCATCCAGGCCTCGGACTGACTTCAGAGATTAAAAATAGTGACTAAAAGTTGAAAAACAGTGACAAAATAGTGTCGTAAATTGTTTTAGGTGTTAAACCTGCGTGTAATCCGACTTTAAAAGTAAACTTTATTTTTGAAGCAAAATTTCAAGGTTTTTAAACTAATAATTCAAAATTATTAAAATGAACTTCAATGTCAATTATAATATTAATCTTCAAACTATAAATTATAAAAATTTCTATTTATTAAAAGTGGGCTTCAGAGTTTTTGTCCATATTCCCCTCTTTTCTCGTTTTCCACTTAAATGCGCAATGAAGCAATAGAACCCAATAAGAAAATATCACTACTTTTCATTAAAAGGTAATTCCATTTGGTGCCTATTAATTGAAAATTTGGTTTAAAAACTTTATTATTTGGCTCCAAATGTAGAATATCTTTCTATAGAAATTTCACCTTTTTTGGTTAAAAATACAACTCTCTTGTTAAAGATTAATCTGCTTCGGTAGAAATTAAACTTTTTTTGTTAAAAATTCAACTGTTTTGTGGTGAATAATGTTGGCTCAACATTAATTTTTTTTTAAATGCAAATGTTTGGAGGTCGACTGGAAAATCCCGAAAAATAAAATTCCAAAGAAATAAAAATACTGATTTGGTAAATTTCCAAATATTAAAATTCGCGAATAATAAAATTGCCGAAAAATAAAAACACAGAATTGGAAAATTCCCGAAAAATAAAATTCTCGAATAATAAAAATCCCGAATTATAAAATTCTCGAATTGGAAAATTCCCGAATAATAGAATTCCCTACAGGTTATAATATTACCGAATTGGAAAATTCCTGGCGATTAATAAAATACCGAATTGGAAATTTCCAAAAGAAAATTGCCGAATTATAAAATATCCTAATTGGAAAATTCACGAATTTAAAAAATTACTTTTATTATAAATTTTATTGATTATAAGCACAATAATAAAATTTTATTTTTTAAATGATTTGTAATTCAATTTTTTTTTTAATACTGTTTTAATTTAAAATATCTTTAATTTTAAATCAAATATTTCTGGGTGACGCATTTTTTTAATGTGCATAGTATTTGAAAAAATTCAAAAATGCATATATATAAATGTAAAGTTAGATTTTTTGAACGATTTTTGTATTTTTTAAATACTATGCACATTAAAAAAATGCATCACCCAGAAATATTTTATTTAAAATTATTGTAATTTTAAATTCAAACAATAATTTTCGAAATTTTAAACATTAAAAATAATTTTGAAAAACACAATTTCATTATTGCATTTTTAATCAATAAAACATATTTATAAAAAAATTGTAATTGCTTAAATTCGGGAATTTTACAATTCGGATATTTTATAAATCGGCAATTTTCTGTCGGGAATTTTATTATTCAGGAATTTTCCAATTCGGTAATATTATAAACAGTCAGGAATTTTATTATTCAGGAATTTTCCAATTCAATATTTTTATTTTTCGGCACTTTTATTATTCGAGCATTGTGTTATTCGATAATTTTCCAATTCGGTATTTTTATTTTTCGGCAAATTTATTATTCGTGAATTTTGATATTCGAGAATTTTCCAATTCGATATTTTTATTTTTCGGCAATTTGATTATTTGCGAATTTTATTATTCGGGAATTTTCCAATCCGGGAATTTTACAGTGCCGGGAATTTTATTTTTTTGTATTTTTCAGTCGTCCCTGTTTGGTTAAAAATTAATCTTTTGTAGTTGAGGATTCAACTATTTTGTTGAAAATTTATCTCTTTAGACAGACATTTTCATATTTTTTGGTTAAAAATGCAGCAGTCTCTTACTTACTTTCAGCTTGAAAATTCAACAATTTGGTTGAAAATTTATGTATTTTGTTGAAATTTCGCCTTTTTTGGTAGAATATTAATTTTATTTGTTAAAAAAGCAAATTTTTGGGTAATAATTTATCTGTTTAGGTTGAGGATCAAACTAGTCTGTTGAAAATACGTTTTTGTTGGATTAATCCAACTGTTTTTTATTTTTAACTCAAATCTTTTTTGTTGAAATATCAACTATTAAATTTTTCGTTAAATATCCATCTTTTTAATATGAAAATTTACCTCCTTGGGTGCAATTTAAACTACTTTCTAAAATTGTATTTATTTTTGGTTTAAGATTCATAATTTTAACTGAAATTTCGTTTTTTTTTTTTTTTTATTAGAAACTAATTTTTTTTACCTGAAAATTTAAATTAAAATAAAAAAGTTTATCTGATTTGCTGAAAATGAACTTCTATGTTGAAAGTTCGTATTGTTGAGTCAAAAATTAATATTCTTGTGTTAAAAATTAAACAGTTCGGCAGAAAATGTTACGATATGGTACAAAAGTCAACTGTTTTGTAGTAAATTCAAAAAATATGTTGTACTGCCATATATATAGTTCAAACTGCTAAATAAAAATTAATATAACTTGTTGAACAATTCAACTTTTTGAGAAGAAAAATAATCTTTTTGGTTAAAAATTAAACTTTGCATCACAACAATTATGTATTTTATTGAAAATTCGTCTTTTCTGGTAGAATTGATATATTTGGGAAAAAAAACTTCTGTCTTGAAAATTAATCTGTTTTAGTTGAGGATTGAACTATTTTAATCGAATATCGACCTTGGTTAAATTCAACTGTTTTTTTTTATTATATGAAATGAAAATCTTTTCTTTGGTGAAAATATCAACTATTCCATTTTTTGATGAGAATGCATTTCTTTTTGTTGCAAATTCATTTACTTGATTGAAATTTTAAATACTTAATTATATGTCAATACTGCGGTGAGTCTGAGGCCTGATCATCACCAAATACAAACGCTAAATATCTTTTTTTATAAACTAAAATCAAAAAGAGCAGGACTATAATATTAACTTTTATTACTAATCTAAAACATTAAAACTCAATTTAAATAACTATTAACATTTTATAAAACGAATTAAATTGAAACAGAAACAAAATTAGAATTATTAAATTAGGTATGATAATTATCAGTAACATTTGAGAGTCTTCTTTTCTAGATCACAGAGCATAATCACAAAATCCAGAATCTCTTCTTGATCGGAATAGTATTAACTGATTAATTCCGAAACAATATAAGTTGACAAATTGCTAACAACTGCAGCTATTCTCTAAAATTAAATTGAGTTTATATTACAAATATATTAAAAATCTTTCAGTCTTTCTCCAATTACATAAAAAGAAAAAAATCTGATTCTTTAAAGACGCTAATTCTTTACTAATAGAAAAATATATGTCAAAGAATACTGCAAAAATTCCACAGTGGTGGTTTTATAACCTTTTGATATCTGACCGTACGAAGCGTCTCTTTTCCATTTCGTTCTTTATCTATATTAGGGGCAGGGTATTCTATACGTCCCTCATTTCTTTTTGGTCTTTTAATCGAACGAGCTTTCTTTTTTGTATTTTGAGAAATAGCTACCTGCAGAACTTCTTTTTTGCAATCTTCTTGATTAAGTCTAGCAGAAAGACTGTATTTTTGTAATCTCTCAGCAACGTCCAGTGTAATTGCAGATCTGGCCATCTTCAAAGGTGTACGTAAAAGATCGCCATAATCTTTTTCAGCGTACACTAGCTGAAACAATTTTATAAAATGTAAATTAAAATTTTTAACAAATAATAAAAAAAATTGATATATTGTATATTCACTCTCTCAGTGTCTAACAGACGAGTGATTTTTAATTCATGCAGGGTGTCTATTCAAATCATGGGGAAACATTTCCTGACAATTAAAAGTTTTTTCAGGTGTCAAAAGTTTTTTTCAGACATTATTTTTCGTATTACGGAGCCATTACATTATTTGACACTTTTTAAAAGAATCAACTTATAAACAATGTGTTTTTCCAGTCCATGAACTTGAATGATAATTCAAAAAAAAATTTATTTTATCTTCAAATGCTTTAAATTTCAATGCATTATTTATTACATATTATTTATTATAGATACCGCTTTAAATTCCTAACTTTTCAAGTAAAAATATTGCATTTAAACCAAGATAGATAAATTTTTAACCAAATAGTTCAATTTTCTACAAAAAAGGTGATTTATCTACAAAATACATAAATTGTCAACACAATAGTTGAATTTTTAACTAAAAAAATTTATTAACTTAAGATCATCTTTTAACAAAAAATGAAAAACTTAAATTTCAGTTTAAAAAAAATTAATTTAAAAAAAGAAACCAGTGATGAGTTTTAAACTAAAATTATGAATCTTCAACGTGAATTGATGCATTTTAAACCAAGAAGATAAATTTTGAACAAAAGACTTTAACCTTCAACCATTTACAACGAAGAAGATTAATTTCTACCAAAAGTACTAATTTTCCATAAAATACAAAAAAAATTAATTGTCAACCAAAAATTGAATACCTGAATTTTTAGATAAAAAAATCAATGTTCAGCCAAAGAGATGAATTTTCAACTGAAACGATCAAATATGCAATTGGTACAGTTACATTTTCAGTTAAAAAACGATTTTAAAAAATTAATTTTAAAAAGGGCATACATTTTCCAAGAATCTGCTGAATTTTTATCCGAAATGATGAATCTTTAACTAGAATAGTTGAATTTTTCTCCAAGAAGATTAATGTACATTGAAAAAGAAAAAATGTTCAAGTGAAAAATATAATTTTTCAACCAAAATTTAATAGTTACATTTTTAGTTCAAAAAATTAAAGTTTAAATAAAAAGAATTAGTTTTTAACTAAAATAATGGCACATTCAGCTGCAGATTAAATTTTCAGTAAAAAAAAGTTCAACCAAAGAAAAAAAAAACAATTTTTAACAAAATATCTCATTCTTAAACCAAACAAATGAACCTTCAATAAAAATGAAGAATTTGTAATCTAAAAAAGATCTGAACTTTTTATCAACGACATTTGAATTCATAAAAAAAAAAACTTTTCAACCAGATAATTTTTCATAGTGCGGAACCATTAAAATATTTCACATTCTTTTGAAGAATAGACTCGGAATATGTATACAGATTCGCGAGTTTATTATAAATAATTTTTTTTTTCAGTTGAAGAATTTCAATAATTGTAATAAATTTTTATTTTATCTTCAAATACTTTAAATTTCAATTCATTAATTTATTAAATATTATTTATTTTATATAACGCTTCAAAATGCTAACTTTTTAAGTAAAAGTATTGCATTTTCAACAATACAGATGAATTTTTAACCAAAAAGAGTAATTAATTATGATGCTAAATGTTGCTGATTACTGGTCAAAATAATATAATAATAATAATAATAATAATAATAATAATAATAATAATGATTTTTTTCTCGTTTCTTCAGAAAATTATTTTGACCAGTAATCAGCAAAATTTAACATCAGAATTATTTAATTAATTACCCTAGTTG
>JAAAKG020145758.1:0-10819 GCA_010014905.2 Druon quercuslanigerum | reverse complement strand
CAAAGTGTGGGTCATTTAGAGCTCATTTATCGTTTTGGGTTCTTTTTCAGCAAGTGGGGTTCATTTTTGTTGCAGCTACTTTGGAACCAAAAATGAGTTCCAATGGAAGACTCAGTTTTTTCTGTGTTAAGTTCTTTTAGATATTTGAAACTATTTTGTAGCGTTTATAGCTTTTAGAGTATTTAAAAAAATTCGAAAGGAATTCAGAAAATTGTCAAGATTTTATCGCATTTAAAGAGAATTCAGAAAGATTTATATGATTTTAGTGTAATTTTAACTGATGAAAACTCCTCTAAAAAACAAGAATCCAACGACCAAATTTGGACCACACCGAACAATCAATCAAAAAAAAAATGTTCCAATTGCAATATGAAAAAATCCTCGTTCAAAACAAAAATTTCAGACAGAAAAAAGAGGAAAGAAAAATGAGAAGGCAGCCAACTATAATAAAAAATACGAAAGAAAGAAAGGAAGAAGGAAAGGGATTTGGAACATTTTTTTTATTGTTCGATGTGATCCATATTTGGTCGATGGATTCTTGTTTTTCACAAGAGTTTTCATCAATTTGAAGATTGGACGTTAAATAGGATTTTTGATTTAGATTTTAATCTAATTTAAATTTCTTAAATTGTAATTTTAACTTTTCAAATTACAGAAAATAAATTCATGCAAAGGAAACTATTCATTAAAAATAAAATAAAAATTAATCAGCGTATTTGACAATGTAACATTAATCAAGATTCGAACATAAAAATGAGTGAAAGTAGGCCTACAAAAAGGATTCTACTATAGTCCATTAGGACGTTCATTAATTATTTCAATCATCCCCCTTCTATAATTTCCTTCTCCTGCTACCCCTACTTTACCTCCCTAATTTTCCCTCACTTTCCTCCTAATAGTCTTTTACTTCCCCTCTCATTTCCCCTCGCTCACCCTACCCTTTTCCACTTTTACTAATTTCCCCCACTTCTCCCCTCAGTTTCCCTATTTTCCGATCCCTCATTGCCCCTTACTTTTCCTATTTTCCCTCATTAGTACTATTTTCTATACTTTCCCTTATTCACCCATAATCCCCAACAGTTCTTTCCTTTTATTGATTCTATTTCCCTCCCCTCATTTCCACTCGCTTCTTCTACTCCTCCCTAATTTCCTTTAACTTCCCCTACTACCCTTTCTATTGTTTTTATTATTTTAACAACTTCCTTCTTCTCTCATTTCCCCTACTTTCCCTAGCCTGGTTCCTCTCACTGCTTCTACTTGCATATCCCTCATTTACCCTCATTTATGAATACGCCCCCCTATAATTTCCCCTAGATTTTGCAATCCCCCCAATTTCCCCTAATTTCTTCTACTACCCCTAATTTTCCCTAATTTACCTATTTCTTCTCCCGTCCAGTCCCATAATTTCCCTCTCCCCTTTATCCTCATTTGACTTAATTCCTCTACCTCCCCGCAAATAATTTCCCCTCAATTTCCTTTCATGAGAAAAAATAATATAATATTATATTAAAGATGTAAACAAAAAATTTGTTTCCGTATTCGTCTTTTTTTATTGAAGTAAATTATTGTTTATTTAACTTAAAAATTGTTTTATGTTTGGTTCTTTCTAGATAGGAAATTTGTCTTTTTTAATTGCAAATTAATCTTTTTTAGTAAGTCATCTTTTTCAGTTAAAAATTACAATTTTTCAAATAGTATTCTAGTATTTATAGTAGTAGTCAAATTTCTTATATTTTCTTCAAAAAATCTACGATATTATTGAAAATGTAATTCTTCTATTGAAAATACAACTATTTTCTTTAAAAATAAAAATGTTCGGTTGAAAAATTATTTCCTGTTAAACATTCAAATATGTTGTTAAAAATTAAATGATTGTATTAAAAATGTAACTATTTTCTTCAAAAGTATTCTTTTTTATTGGAAATTAATTTCTTTATGAAAATTCAACTATTTTGTTGAATATTCATCTTTTTGGATAAAAAAAATGGTCTATTTGGATTGATAATTTATTTTTGTTTGGTATAAAAATCATCTGTCTTACTCAAAACTGAACTTAATTTTTGAAAACGAACTTTTTTACGCAAACTAATTCTTTTGCGTTTCAAAGTTTATGGGTTCCTACAACATTCGTTTTTTTAGCTTAAAAACTCGATTTTTTAAAAAGAAATTCATTTTTTTATTGATAATGCATTATTTTTTATTTGAAAATAATGTTTAAAAAAAAAATTAAATTAATTGATTGAGAGTTGCACTATTTTGTTGTTGAAAATTCGTCTGTAATTTTTTTGTTTTTGTTGAAGATATATTTTTTCAACTAAAGTTTTACCTACTAAGCTTAAAATTGCACTGTTGGTTAAATTTAAAAAAAAATTTATTTGTTTTTTTGTTTTTTTTTTAAATTTTTTATTTGAAATTCAACAATTTGATTGAAAATTCAAATATTCGGTAAAAACTCGTACTACTTTGTTAATAATACATTTTTTGGTTGAAGATACATCTGTTTCACTAAAAATTTAACTATTTAGTTGAAAATTATCTTTTTTTGTTAAAAATTAATTATTCAAACTTAAAATGCAAGTAATTCATTAAAAAATGCACGAGTTTGTTAAAAATTTATTTCTTTGATTGCCTCACATTATTATGCATAGCATTTTTTTTATTACAATAATCGATCTCAAATAATCGAATTGTTAATCTAAAATTTAAATAAAAATATTCTACAAAATTGGTCTTTTTGACTTGACAATTTATCAAATAGTATTCTAGTATTTATAGTAATACAAAAAATTTCATCTATTTTGCTCAAAAATTCTATCCTATTATTAAAAATTTAATTCTTTTATTAAAAATACAACTATTTTCTTTAAAAATAATGTTGTTTGGTTAAAAATTAATTTTTTGTTGTTAAAAATTAATTCTTTAAACTTAAAATTCAAGTAATTGATTTAAAAATCCGGGATTTTGTTCAAAATTTATTTCTTTGATTGATTAAACGTGAAAATTGCCGATTTATAAAATACCCGAAGAAAAAAATTGTAGAATTATAAAAATCCAAAATTTTAATTAATAATACTTAATTTTTGAAAATAAAATATACAAATATTTTTATAAAAGAATTGTTTTATCTTTAAAGTTTTTAAAGCTATTTTTTAAATTTAACATAACAATAATTGATAAAAATACAAATTGGGATAAAAAATTCTAGTTTAAAATGTGCATAGCTTTTTTTTATTACAATAATCGATCTCAAATATTCGAATTGTTAATTTAAAATTTAAATAAAAATCTTCTACAAAATTGTCTTTTTGGCTTGCAAATTTATTAAATAGTATTCTAGTATTTATCGTAGTACTCAAATTTCATGTATTTTGTTCAAAAATTCTACCCTATTATTAAAAATTTAACTCTTTTATTGAAAATACAACTATTTTATTTAAAAATAAAAATGTTTGGTTGAAAATTAATTTCTTTTTTAAAAATCCAATTACTTTGTTGGAAATTTAATTATTTTCCTAAAAATTTAACTGCTTGCTTAAACATTCAAATACGTTGTTGAAAATTAAATGATTGTATTAAAAATTTAACGATTTTCTTCAAAAGTATTCTTTTTCATTAAAAATTAATTTCTGTTTGAATATTTAACTATTTCGTTGAATATTCATCTTTTTGGATTAAAAAAATTGCCTATTTGGATTAATAATTTATTTTTGTTTGGTAGAAAAATCGTCTGTCTTACTCAAAAATGAACTTAGTTTTTGAAAACGAACTGTTATTATGCAAAATAATCTTTTCGGGTTTCCAAGTGTACGGGCTCCTAAAACATTAAAATTTTTAGCTTAAAAACTCGGCTTTTTTAAAAGAAATTTATCTTTTTTTAATACATTTTTTTCTGATAATGCATCTTTTTTTTATTTTAAAATTAATTTTTTAAACTAAAAATTCAATTGATTGGTTAAGAATTTCACTATTTTGTTACAATTTTTGTTGTTGAAAATTCGTGCTGAAAGTTGCACTACTGGTTAATTTATTTTTTTAAATTATGTCGTTAGTTGCAAATTTAATTATTTTGTTGAAGATTTGTTTTTTTTTGTGTAGAAAATTTACCTCTTATTGTAGGAATTTCCTCGTGTTTGAGTAAAAGAGCAACTATTCTTGGTTAAAGTTTAATCTTTTTTATTTGAAATTCAATAATTTCATTGAAAATTTACTTTTGCCGGTTGAAAATACAAATATTCGGTTAAAACTCGAACTACTTTGTTAAATACATTTTTTTTGTTGAAGATGCATCTGTTTGACTGAAAATTTAAATATTTGTTCGAAAATCTTTTTTTTGGTTAAAAATTAATTCTTCAAACTTAAAAATGAGCTAATTGATTAAAAATTGCACGATTTTGTTAAAAATATATTTATTTGATTGTCCCTCATTATTACAATACTTCCGAATGTTAAAACTTCCGAATTATAAAATACCCGAACTAGAAAATTGTAGAGTTATAAAATTCCAGAATTTTAATTTATATTACTTATTTATTGAAAATAAAATATACAAATATTTTGATAAAAGAATTGTTTTATGTTTAAAGTTTTTAGTAAGTAATTCAACTGTTTTTTTAGAGAATTTGACTTTTTGTTCGAATATTTTAATTATTTTATTAAAAAACGAATGTTTTGGTCGAGAATTCGTCTTGTTTGGTAGAAAATTATTTAACCATTTAGTTAGCAGCTGAACGAGTTTTAAAAAAATTTACCTTAGCTTAAAATTCTGGAATTTTAATTAATATTACTTATTTATTAAAAATAAAATATACAAATATTTGTATAAAAGAATTGTTTTATCTTTAAAGTTTTTAAAGCTATTGTTTGAATTTAACATAAGAATAATTGATTTAAAAAAATTAAAAATCCGGATAAAAAATTCTAGTTTAAAATGTGCATAGTACTTTTAAAAAATACAATAATCGATTTTAAATAATCGAATTGTAAATTTAAAATTTAAATAAAATGAAAATTCGATCTAAATCAGTACTGTATTTAAATCTGCAAAGTTTGTTTGTCGACTCTTTTATTTGTAGATTTAAAATATCTTTCTGGGTGAAGAGATCATTTCTTACCTCCAAAAGCAAGTTTAGGATTAAGTATAACATTTGAGATGCGATGATAGTCGAGTTTCCAAAAACGGATTCAGGTCACGTATTTCTGGCCGATTCTAACTTTTGTTATACCTTCATACGATTCAGGTGATGAACTTTGATTCATCTTTCGCGGGCGCAGTAAGACAAAAGAAATTTCATAAAAAATTAAAAAAGGCCATGGGTGTAATTAAAAAAAAAAAAGACAATGGGTGTAACATTCAAAAAGGCCATAGGTATAATTTTTTTTATTAAACCATTTCATCTCAATCTACATTCATTGCCATATTAATCTATACACCCAATTTCCTCTTTTCAAAGAAATCTTTTTTTGTTATGTTTTCAAGAGTTTCCCTTTTTTCGCTAAAATTTAAACTTAATTGATAAAACATAATAAAAAATTACGATATTTTTGTTTGAATGTTAATTTTTTGATTAAAAATGGAAATGAAAAATTTAACTATTTTGTTGAAAGTTCGTATTTTCGGTTCGCAAATTCAACTGGTTTTCATAAAACATTCACTCAATTTTTTGGCTTAAAAATTTAATTGTTTTGGCCAGAGTTTGGTTTTTCAAGTTCAAAATTCCAATATTTAGGTAGAAGATTAAACTATTTAATTAAAACTTGTGTTTTTTGGTTGAAAAATGAAAATTTTTAGCTGCAAATGACCTTTTTTCCATTAAAAATTTATATTTGCTGGTAGGATATTCAACTCTTTTGAAGAAAATTCGTCTTTTTGGTTGAAAATTCAACATTTTTGTTAAAATTTATGTTTTTGGGTTCAAAAATCTATTATTTTGCTAGAAATTTCAATTACACTCAACTTCCAGTTAAACCAATGACTTTGAAATGAAAACAGTTCGGTTATCTCAAATTACTTTATCCCCACCAATGTCTATTGGGGCGGAGAAGAGGAACGAGTGCGCTGTATATGTGCGCTGTGTATATATGTGTCTGTGCTGCTAAATATCACGTGCTGCTAAATATCACGTGCTGCTAAGTGGAGGGGATGCGAAATAACTGGGCGGTGCGTTTTGATATATCTGATCGTTGACATAACTGAGCTTTGACTTAAATGGAAGTTGAGTGTATTCAGTTAAAAATTAACTTTTTAGTAAGTAATTCAACTGTCTTTTAGAGAATACGCCTTTTTGTTCGAAAGTATGAATTATTTTATTAAAAAATGAATGTTTTGTCGAGAATTCGTCTTTTTTGGTAGAAAATTAATTTTCTTATTTGAAAATTATTTAACCATTTAGTTATTAGCTAAACTACTTTCTTAAAAATTTACGTTATTAGTTTGAATACTCATCTTTTTGATTGAGAAGATAAAAAAATTTATCTTCTTATTTAACAAATTGAACTACCTTATTAGTTTAAATAATTATCTTTTTTATTAAAAATTGAACTATTTTGTTGAAAATTCATATTTTCGATGCAAATGCAACTGTTTTGTTGAAAATGTTATTTTTGAGATAAAAATTCTTTTATTGTGATTCAAAATTCTATTATATTTATAGAAAATTGATCAAATTGGTTAAAAATTAACGTTTTAATTAAAAACTAATTTTTTTCGAAGAATTTGCCTTTTTGGTTTAAAAATATTATTATTTTCTTTAAAAGATTTGTTAAAAAATTTGTATCTTTTAATTGAAAATTCGCCTTTTTTGGTACAAAATGTATCTTCTTATTTAAAAAATTTAAGTACCTTATTAGTTTAAATAACTATCTTTTTTTTCATTAAAAAATTTAATTCGCTGATAGGATATTCAACTCTTTTGAAGAAAAATCGTCTTTTTGGTTGAAAAATTCAACATTTTTGTTAAAAATTTATGTTTTTGGTTTCAAAAATCTTTTATTTTGCTAAAAAATTCAATTATTCAGTTAAAAATTAACTTTTTAGTAGAAATTCAAATGTTTTTTTTATAGAATTCGACTTTTTGTTAGAAAACTTTAATTATTTTATTAAAAACCGAATGTTTTGGATGATAATTCGTCTTTTTCGGTAGAAAATCAATTTTCTTAATTGAAAATTATTTAACCATTTAGTTAGCAGCTGAACTACTTTGTTAAAAATTTACCTTTTTAGTTTAAATACTCTTCTTTTTGATTAAAAATTTAACTATTTTTTTGAGAATTGATTAAAAATGTTAAAAAATTTTTTATTATGGATCAAAATTTTATTTTTTTTGATAGAAAACTTATCATATTGGTTAAAAGTTAACCTTTTAATTAATTTAATTTTAATTTTTTTCGTAGAGAATTGGCCTTTTTGGTTTAAAAATATTATTATTTTGGTTATTTTAGTACAAAATTTATCTTTTTGTTTAAAAAATTCAACTATTTATTTAGAATCTGAACTACTTTGTTTAAAATTCTTTTTATGATTTGAGGATTCATCTCTTAATATTTTATATTTTTTTGTTTGAAAAGTCAATTATTATATTTTTGGTTAAGAATTCGTCTATTTTCTTTGAAATAGCTAATATTTTGTGGAATATTTAATAATTTTTGGTTGAAAATTGAACTGTATTCTAAAAAAAAAATTATCTATTTTGCTAGAAGATTCAACTATTTTGTTAAAAATGTAACAGTTTTTTGTTGAAGTTAAATTTTTTTGTTACAAAATTTAACAATGTGGCTTCAAATTTAGCTTTATGGATTGGAAATTTAACTAGTTGGTTAAAAATTCATTTTTTTTGAAAATTATTCTCTGTCACCTGAAAGTTCAATTATTTGGTTATAAACGCAAAAATTTGTCTATTTTTTGTCATTGCAATATCATCTACTATGTAAAAAAATATCTTTCTTAGATACAATTGAACTTTTTTGTTAAAAATTATTCTTTTTTGATTTAAATTGAACTTTTTGGATTTAAAATCAAACGGTTTTTTGAAGCGTTCTAATTTTTAGATTAAAATACACTCTTAAAGAAAATTCATCTTTTTGGGTTGAAAATTCATGTTTTTTGGTACAAAATATTTTGTTGTAGAAAAATCAACCATTTTTCTTTAAATGAAGTACATTGTGATTTGAAATCTTATTTCAAAAAAAGGTTAAATATTGATTTTAATATTATGTTAGGATGCTTTTATTTTTTTTAATTTCTTCCCCTATTTTCTTTAAAAATCACCCTATTTTTCCTGTTTAGGAGCATTTTTGTTTCTGTAGATTTTTAACCAAACTTCAGAATTTAGGACGTGAATACTTTATCGAGGATCTTTTAATCAGAAAATGAGCATCCCCTATTTAGAGTATTAAAGACGCTTATAAACTTTTCGCCCCATTTTCTTCAACTTTAGCCACACAAGGAGATTTTATCTGAAGAGTACTTTGAAGTGAACAATGCCCCCAGGCAAAGGGGTTTCTAGCCCTCTTCTAAGCCCTTGTCTCCATATTTTCTGTTTTTATTACAATTTTCCCCATTCTCAATAAATAGATGCTTGAGGAAGGACATACTGTTTTTGTTCTTAAATTTCATTTAGAATCTTGTCGCACTAATGTCATCAAAAAATAAATTTTCAACCAAATAGTTTTATTTTTAACCCAGAAGATGCATTTCTACCAAAAAATATAAATTGTTAATAAAAAATAGAAAAGCAAAGAAATAAAATTTAAACCAAGAAAATTAATTTTTTACCAAAAAGAATAATTTTTACGAATGATATGAAATTTCAACAAAAAATAGAATACTTTAATTTTAAGTTAGAGAAGTAAGCTTTTAACTATATAAAACAAGTTTTCAAGAAAATTTTAAAATTTTTAACAACACAAATGAATTTTTAACCAAAAAAGATTAAATGTCTATAAAAAAATGTTTCTACAAAAAATTGAATAGTTACATTTTTAATAAATAAAATGAATTTTCAAATAAAAAGAAAATTCTCAACAAAAAATAGAATAATTTAATTTTCACTTAGAGTAATAAGTTTTTAAGCAAATAAAATAAATTTTGAATGAAAAAATAAGAATTTTCTATGGGAAAGATTAAATATCTATAACAAAAAAATTCGAAAAAATTTTTTTTTCAATTTTCAGTTGAAAAATATATTTTCTATAAAAAACTGATGCTCAACCAAAGAAATTAATTTTCAACCATATAGTTTAATTTTTAATCCAGAAGATGCATTTTCTACCAAAAAATACCAATTTTCAACAAACTAGATGAATTTTCAATCAAAAAAGATAAACTGTTAATAAAAATTATAACAGTTTAACTTTAAGTTAGAGAAATAAGATTTTGAAAAATAAAATAAATTTCAACAAAAAATTTAATTGTTAAGTAAAAAATTTAATTTTCTACCAAAAAGATCGATGTTAACAAACAACCGAAAACTAATGAAATAATAAAAGTTGTAGAGAAAAAAAATCAATTAAAAAAACAACTAATTTCCAAACAAAGAAGTGAATTTTCAACAAACAATAGAATAGTTTAATTTTAAGTTAGAGAAATAAGCTTTTAACTAAATAAAATAAGTTTTTTAATGAAATAGTAAAATTTGAATGAATGAATGGATGAATTTTTCACCAAAAAGATTAAATGTCTATAAAAAAAATTTTCTACAAAAAATTGAATAGTTAAATTTTTATTAAATAAAATGAATTTCCAAAATAAAAAAAAAATTCTCAACAAAAATAATCTTAAAAAAATCATTTTTTAGAGAAAATAGATGTATTTTCAATTAAAGAAGACAAATTTTTAACAGAAAATGGAATAGTTTCATTTTCAGTCAGAGAAATAAGTTTTTAAGCAAATAAAATAAATTTTTAACGAAAAAATACAATTTTGAACGAAACAAATAAATTATAAATTTTCTATGGGAAAGATTAAATATCTAAACAAAAAAATTCGACAAAAAGTTTAAACCAAAAATAAATAATTTTCTACCAAAAAAAAAATAATTTTTAACCAAATATATGAATTTTTAAACAAACATTTTAAGTTTTAATGGAATCTTCCATTTAATATTTTAATTTTAAACCAAAAAGTTTAATTTTCTACAAAAAAAAACAAGTTTTCAACAAAATAGTTGAATTTTCAACAAAAAATAGAATACTTTAATTTTAAGTGAGAGAAATAAGCTTTTCAACTATATAAAACAAGTTTTATATGAGAAAGTTGAATTTTTAACAATACAGATGAATTTTTAATCAAAAAAGATAAATTGTTAATGAAAAATAGAACAGTTCAACTTTAAGTTAGAGAAATAAGATTTTAAGAAAATAAAAGATATTTCAACGAAATAGATAATTTGTAACTGAACAAATTAATTTTCTACAAAAAAGATCGAATTTCAAAAAAAAATCGACAAATAATGAAATGGTTAAATTTTTAGAGAAAAAAATCAATTAAGAAAAGCAATTAATTTTCAAAAAAAGAAATAAAATTTTAACCAAAAAAATTAAGTTTATACCAAAAAAGAATAATTTTTAACCAAATATATGAATTTTCAAATAAATATTTTAAGTTTTAATGGAATCTTCAATCTAATATTTTCAACACAAAAATTGAATTGTTTAATTTTAAGTTAGAGAGATAAGCTTTTAACTAAATAAAACAAGTTTTTCAACGAAATAGTTAAATTTTTAACAACACAGATGAATTATCAACCAAAAAGATTGATGTCTATTAGAAAATTTTCTGCAAAAAATTGAATAGTTTAATTTTTATTTAAAAAAAAAATTAATT